>AWOL01S0099403.1:73567-90039 GCA_000715115.1 Nicotiana otophora
CAGGTATTGGATATATCGGACTTGAGCAGAGTTAAAGCGGGATCGTAAGGATTCAAGGTAGAGCTGCTTGGCCGTCACAGTCCCTTGAAGTCTTTTCATTTCATTGTACTGTTAATTTTTAATCAAACACTATTGTATATTCGGTCATCGTGATCATTCCATTTATTCAGTTAGAGTTTGTGACTCAGCACTACAAGTCTTGGGAGGTTGTATATTTATATTTGTAATTATTTTCGCTGTTAGTTTCGAAAAAAAGGCTTCAAAATGTAATTGAAATCGTCTTACCTAGTCTTAGAGACTAGGTTACATCACGACACCTGTGGTGGGATTTTGGGTCGTGACATTCTGCCTCTGCCTCGACCTCTAGCCCAACTCAGGCCTCGACCTCTACCCCTAGTAGTGGCTGCAATAAGGGGGATACGACTGCTGCCCGGCTTTAGATGTTGTGTGTGTTCTCACCATTTGCGAGAGAACAAGAATGGAATGATTCAAAAATCAATGCTAGCATAAAACTACACGATAGGGAAAGAAAGAAGTGAAATTTTCCTAAAGCTTCATAGACTGAAGATGATAAGTATAGACGTCTCCATCCCGATCCTCCAGAATCTGCTAAGCTTGTTCATGACTCGTGAGACCTAAGAAACCTAGCGCTCTGATACCAACTTGTCACGACCCGAAATTTCCAACTTCCCGATCCTCCAGAATCTGCTAAGCTTGCTCATGACCTACCCAATGTACTCCGTAAGTGTCGAGCCTAACCTCGACAAGGTAGTGACGAGGCTATGACAAGACACCTACGTAAAACCATGTACGAATATATATATATATATATATATATATATATAAAGGCAACAAAATAATGAGTATAGCGATACAATATTAACTAGGAGGGGACATGCAAAAGGGGAAATATCATAAAATTGTAAAGTACGAAATCACAAAATAACACCTTCTGAAATAAGCAACAATATAACCAAGTAAATCACCAAAACCGAAAATCAAATAAGGCAATGAAATAAAGATGGCACGACATCGCCCTTTTGTGCTTTTACTCTCGTCCTCACCATGTAATATCATAAATAAAATGGCACGGCATCACCATTCGTGCTTTTACTCAGCCATCACCCTTCGTGCTTTTACTCTCAAAATCTCTCAATATATGATAACAAAGGCAAATAAGGCATAGTAACACCCTTGTTACTTTTCACTCTTCCTCATCAATCAACAATAGAAATCCAAATAATAAATGCAAGGCAAGAAACAACTTCACTTCAATTATAGAGCCATGATAACAAACTCAACTTTCAAAATTTTCAACATCTTCAAAATAAACAATAAATATGAGGCGAATAATTAAAAGTAACAATCTAACCTAAGCATGGAGAACAAAGTCAATTGAACAACTTAGAAAAAAGAAACAATTCTCACCTGTATGTTTTTACCCATTAGCAACGCATATGTACTCTTCACCTCACATATACATCATTCACATACACAATTCACGTAGAAAATAAACCAACAAGTCCTAATCCCTCAAGTCAAGGTTAACAGCAATACTTACCTCACTCTGCAACCAAATCAATGCTCAACTATTCTTTTTCATCTATAATTAGCCTCCAAACTAATCAAATCTAGTAAAATATAGTTCAAATAAATCAAAATAGATTTCGAAACTACCCACGAGTGAAAAAGATTCAATCTTTAATGATTTTGGAAAAAGTTAACAAAAGTCAACCCGGGGCTTGGTTGGTCAAAACCCGAGATTCGGATCAAAACCCAATTACACATTCACCCCCGAGCCCGGTTATGTGATTAGTTTCAAAATCCGACCTCAATTTGAGGTCTAAGTCTCAATTTCTCAAAATCACCAATTTCTACCCAAATCCCTAATTTCTACCATGTAAAAGCATAGATTAAAGGTTAAAATTAATGGGTGTTTATGGAAATATAATGAAACAAGTTAAAATCTACTAATCTATGAAGTTGGGATGAAAAACCTCTTCCAAATTGCCTCTAGGCAGAGCTAAAACTTGAAAATAATGAAAAATGAAGGGAATCCCGATTTTTGAGCATTTAAATCACTCGGCGTCAGGTGTTCTTTGCGTTCGCAAAGCACCTGATGCGTTCGTGATGCACAATGGCCCAAATGGCCTATGCATTTGTGAAGTATCATGTTCGCTAAGGCTTCACCCCCTGGCCTACAGGTTCGCGAGCCAGGGCTCGCATTCGCGAGAGTACTAGGCTGTCTCCCCTAGAATCCTATAACCCTTCGCGTTCGCGTGAGGACGGCCGTGTTAACGAAGGGTAAGCCCCCTACTACTTCATGTTCATGACCACGTCCCCGCATTGGCGATGAATAAATCTACCCCAGCCCCATGTTCCCCTTCGCGATCGCGAAGCACAAAACACCAGACATCAGCAAATAGCTGAAACCGGCAATTTTCTAAGTTCAAAATGACCCGTAGCCTAAATAGCAAAATTAACCAATACCAGGTTCCAAAACAAAAAATACGAAACTGGTAGCCAAAAAAGTCAACCTAAAGTCAAACATAGGAAATCTTTAAACCTTCAAGTTACTAGTTTTCGACAAATAAAGTCAACTCGAGTTACAGACTTTCGAATTTAATTTTCGGCATACGTCTAAGTCCAAAATCACAACACGGACCCATAAGATCGTCAAAATACCGATCTGGGGTCATTTACACAAAATGTTGACCGTAGTCAACTCAAGTTATTTTTAAAGCCAAAAATCATATTTTCTTCAAATTTTCACATAACATTTTTCCAGAAAAAGACACCGATTGCACGTAAATTGAGAAACTCTAAATGGGACTAATAGAGGTCTCAAAATATGAAAACAATGGCTAGTACTCAAAACAATTTATTGGGTCGTCACACTTCGCATTCGCGAGCCAAGGTCCGCATTCGCGAAGTGTAACCATCTGCCCTCCCCCAGGTCCCCCAGTGAATCGCGTTCGCGAGAGACCTGTCGCGTTCGCGAAGGGTAAGTCCCTTGCGCTTCGCGCTCGTGACCCAGCCCCCACATTTGCGAAGAACAATATGCCGCAACCCCAAATTTCCCCTTCGCGATCGCATAGCGTAACGCACCAGACACCTGAAACAACTGTTGTACAAGTTCACAATTACCTGAAAACTATCAGAAACTCACTAGAGCCCCAGGCTCCAAATCAAGCACGCACACAGGTGTAATAACATCATACAAACTCGCACGTGCGCTCAGCACACCAAAATAACATCTAGAACTATGAATCAGACATCAAAACACATGAAATTTAAAAGACAATTCAAGAACCTAAAAAATCACAACCAGTTGTCCGAATCCTATCAAACTAACTTCGAATTGTACCAAATTTTACAGACAAGTTTCAAATAGCAAAACAGACCTATTCCAAGTCCCAAAATGAATATCCAAAATCGATAACAATAAAATCAACCTACGGTCAAGCCTAGAAAATTTTCAAGCTTTGAAATTGCTAACTTCCGGCAAAACAAATCAAATCAACCTAGGGACCTCCGAATTTAATTTCGGGCATGCGCCCAAGTCCGAAATTACAATACGGACCTACCGAAATCGTCAAAATACTGATTCGGAGTCGTTTACACAAAATATTAACCGTTGTCAACTCAAGTTATTTTTAAAGACAAAAATCATATTTTATTCAAAGTTTTATGCAAAGATTGTCACGACCCAAACTGCAGGCCGCGACAGGCACCTGGTGCCTTACTCAACCGAGTACCAACGTAACATATCTTTCTGATCATACCATCACGGGTAAGTGGGCTATAAGGGCCGTCATGAGATAACCAGAATAAAACATAAGGGAATATTAGACATAGGACGACCCAACATGATATAAATATTTATACATGTGAGATACGAGCCTATATGATCGAAATGATCGTTTGTACACTCAAAACATAGGCCGACAAGGCCATACAATCATCCATGTATATGACATATGTCTACATGCTTCTAAGAGTACATAAACATCATAAAGGTCGGTATAGGGCCCCACCATACCAATCTATACATGTCCAAAGCATACTGACCAAATAGGCAACTCCAGAGCAAGTGGAGTGCACAAACACCTTCCACTGAGCTGATAGCCTACTAGGAGGACTGCCAAGCTGTCTATCGGGACCTGCGAGCATGAAACGTAGCATCTCTAGGCAAAAGGGACGTCAGTACAAATAATGTAATGAGTATGTAAAGCAGTATATAAATGAATGTACATGGGTCAATTTACATGTATAAATGAATGTAATGCATATGAAGTAAGTCAATAAGATCTCTCGAGATGTTATAAGATCAATATGCCTTCGATTATTATCATGGAATAAACGTTATCAGCTTACGTATTTTCTAAGACCCATGAAAAGGCGATATAATAATAGGACACATGTGGAATCAAGAACATAGGCATCCCTAGTACTTCTAAGAATAGATTCACTTGTGAAAGTTGCGAGTTTGCTCATTTTGTTGTATCATAAGGATCATGCCAAAAGGTAAGAAGGGATAACCTTAACATACCTTAACTCTGTGAAGTCCTTAATACTTTCCAAGAAATTTTTCAAACAACTCAACTCAATCTACCATAGCATAAGGATATTCAAAAACAGTGTTGAGTAAAGGCTAAGTCCGCGACTTAATTTAGTAGCCCGTTTATGTAAATTTAGGCAGCATCTCCCCTGTAACAAGGGCCTCCTTCAATACCATATACCAACAACAACAATCAGAGCAATAAAATAAGAACAACATTAACAATAGTGTAAAAAATATTTCATTAACAAGTCATCAACATATCACGACGAGCGGTAAGCTTGGATTAAATTCCTTTAGCACCCTTCAACCCTATTATAATCCATTCTTGAACTTAGTAATATATCCAGTATAATAAACATTACATTTTAAAGGGTTTCCAACCTTGTACTCAATTTCAAAGTTACCCGAAAAAGCCTAACACAAGATAATATAACTATGGACAACTTCCAAGTGCTTTATAGCCATTTCTTTTCTAGTTACCAATTTCCTCAACAAGATTGACATGTAAACCAATATAATAATACTAACAATATCATAGCCAACTTATTTTCCATAATCTCCAACCATATGAAGTCATATACACAACTCCAAAATATCCCAATAAGAGATAACAACTTCTTAGAGAGGTGTTGAGAGAGTTTGGAAACTTTTCTTGGTCGAAAATGACCAAATATGAGCCGTCCAAACCCTTTAAAATGTTCAAGGGTCGTCCACCACTTAAGTGGGTCCCATTGGGAACTTCTTGCATATTCTCGCAAAAATGCGAATATCTCTCTACTCCGATCTTGTATCGACAAACGATTTAATGAGTTAAAAACTAGATTCATAGATCTTCAATTTGATATGCGGTTCATACTGTAATTCCAAGTATATGAGGAGAAACGCTCTGCTACAGTTGACCTACTTTTCAACACATTATGAATGTAACTTGTGATGACCTTTGCTAACTTTTGTTCCACAACTCGCTTGACTTCAAAATGTAACACACGACTATCATACGACTAAAATAACCTCCTTATTATGTTAAGAACCCTAGTCTCACCGCAAAGTACATGTCATAACATTCCCAACTTGTCGACTTTTGACGAAACATAGTTGTTTCGATTCGTTTAGCTTCTAAGCCTTCCAACCCTCTTGGTACTTGTTATCCATTATCTTAAATATTTATAACCTCCACAGTAACATGATTAACTTATTTTATATACTTTCAAATATAATCTCATTTATAAGTTTATATCAATTGACTTACGACGTACTCTCACGTATGAAAACATGGGGTGTAACATCATTCCCCCCTTTGTTGACCTCATGTATGCTTATTCTCCCTTATTTGATAGTAGAAATGAGTTGCTCTGTTGTTTCAACAGCAATTGCATTGTATTTTCTTGTTGACTTCACTTAACTCGCACACTTAAAAATCCAAATCTAGATAAAACTTATATATATATATATATATATATATATATATATATAGAGAGAGAGAGAGAGAGAGAGAGAGAGAGGGGGGGAGAGAGAGAGATATTTGAAGTCTATTTTCTTAATTTATTGAGATGTAAAGTTATTAATACAACTGTTACAACTGTTAACATTATTAAATGAAAAATATAAGTATTTGAAACAAAACATCAATTGTTACACCATTTCTCGACCCTATACACTCTAACGGCAATTGTTCAAGAGACTTTTCTTCCTAAATTCATTAGTAAGTGACACTAATCCATTTCCTTTCAATTATCTCTTACTTTTCATGATATTACAATATCAAATTTGGGATTTCCATGCTAGAAATTACGGATGTTGGCAGAATTGGGGATTTTAGTAAAATTGAGATTTAGACTTCAATTTGAGGTCGAAATTCGAAAACAATCACATAATCAGGCTCGAGGGTGAATGGGTAATCAGGTTTTGGTCCGAACCTTGAGTTATGACCAAACGGTCTCGGGGTTGACTTTTTAAAAAATGATCAAAATTGAATCTTTTTCATTAATGGGTACTTTCTAAAGCTTATTTTGAATCATTGATCAATAATTTGCTAGATTTGGTTGGTTTGGATGCATGTTCTAAAGGCAAGGCCGTGGTTGGTTGATTGCTTTGATTTACAGAGTGAGGTAACTATTGGGTCTAACTTTGACTTGAGAGAATTTGGAACCCTTGAACTATGTGTTATGTGAATTATGTGTGAAAATGGTGTATATGCAAGGTAACAAGTGTATATACGCTCAGGTCCCAAAGGGATTCATTGCCACTCCCGTAATTCAGGACGCTCTAATCCGCTTAGTTGGACTCATGGAGAGTGTGGCTCAGACCGGAGTATTTACTATGGCACCAACCATCTCTCAGGTTGGGGGAGGAGCACAAACTCCCACTACTTACACTCAGGAGCAGATGGCTCCAATATACTAAACACTAGCAGCCCCAGTAGATGGGGTAGTTCAGCCCATAGTTGCTACAAATCTCAGGGAAAGCCCATTATGTCTTATAAGGGATTGACGAGGTTGGATAAGTTTACCAAGATCTTTCCTGTTCATTTTAGAGGTGCACCCTCTGAGGACCCACATGATTACTTGGACCGTTGCCTCGAGGTGTTGCGCAACATGGGTATTTTTGAGACAAATGGGGTCGACTTTGTAGTGTTCCAGAAGATCAATTTTGCCAAGAGGTGGTGGCAGGATTTTGAGCGGAGCAAACCAGCTGGTTTACCTTCACTTAATCGGGATCAGTTTTTGTAGATATTTTTGGAGAATTTTATTCCTTTCACTCTAAGGGAGGAGCACCGTAGGCAGTTGGAGCACCGTCAGCAGGGTGGCATGACCGTCACCCAGTAGGAGACCAGATTTGTGGACCTAGCCAGCCATGCAGCTACATTGATTCCCACATATAGAGAGAGGGTTAGGAGGTTTATTGACGGTCTTACCTTCAGTATCAGGCTTCAGATGGCCAAGGAGACGGGGGATGATATTACTTTCTTGATGGCCGTAGAGATTGCTTGACGGTTTGATATGGTTCATGGTCAGGATAGAGGGGCTACATCTGAGAAGAGACCTCATCATTTCGGTGGCTTCAGTGGTGCCTCATCTAGAGGCAGAGGTTCTTTTGGTAGAGGCCACCCTTCTAGGCCGATTCAATCAGCTCTTTAGGTAGCCCACGGTGCTTCGGGCGGTCGTGGTTCTTATGGGTCTCGTCCTGAGCAACCAGTGCACCTTCAACACCTATTAGTGCACCATCGTTTTAGAGTTACTACAATGGCTATCCGAGCCATCAGAGTCAGTCTTAGCTTCAGCAGCCTCAACAGCTGAGTGAGTGCTTTGAGTGTGAGGGAATAGGTCACATCAGGAGGTATTGCCCTAGATTGAGGAGAAGAAGAGATCACAAGGGTTCTCATTCCATTATGCTGGCACCAGTTGCCCCACCACCCACATAGCCATCTAGAGGAGGAGGTTAGGTTGCTAGGGGTGGAGGTCAGACCATTAGTGGTGGAGGCCAACCAGCTAGGGTCACCCAAGGGGCAGAGGTTAGAGTGGTGGGGCCCAGTATAGTTTTTATGCATTTTCAGCTAGACCTAAGACAGAGTCATTTGATGCCGTCATCACATGTATTGTTCCAGTTTTCCATAGATATGCTTCAGCTCTATTTGATCCAGGATCTACTTATTCCTACGTGTCATCCTATTTTACTTCATATCGGATTATGCCTCATGAATTTTTGACTGCTCCTGTATATGTGTCCACACATGTGAGAGATTCTATTATTGTATATTGTGTTTATCGCTCGTGTGTGGTTTCTATCAGGAGCCTTGAGACTAGTGTAGATCTCCTACTTCTTGATATGGTGGACTTTGATATTATTTTGGGCATGGATTGTCTATCACCTTATCATGCTATATTGGACTGTCACACCTAGATGGTGATCTTATCCATGCCGGGGTTGCCTCGATTAGAGTGGAGGGGGATTCCTGGCCACTATACCAGCAAGTTTATTTCTTATGTGAAGGCTCGGCATATGGTTGAGAAGGGATGTCTAACATATTTAGGCTATATCCATGATCCTAGCGTGAAGGTTCCTTCCATGGATTCTATACCAGTTGTGCGTGATTTGCTAGAGGTGTTTCCTGCACATTTGCCAAAAATGCCACATGACAATGATATTGACTTTTGTATTGACTTGGCTCCGGGCACTCAACGCGTTTCTATTCCACCATACCGTATGGCCCCACCTGAGTTGAAGAAAGTAAATGAGCAATTGCAGGATTTGCTTGATAAATGATTTATTAGGCTTAGTGTCTAATTCTAGGGTGCGCTGGTGTTGTTTGTGAAGAAGAAGGATGGTTCGATGAGGATGTGTATAGATTATCAACAGTTGAACAAAGTCACTATCAAGAACAAGTATTCGTTGCCGAGGTGATTTATTAGATGTCCCTAAGGTAGCTTTCCAGACTTGGTATGGGCATTATGAGTTCCTAGTGATGTCATTTATCTTGACAAATGCCCCAGTAGCATTTATTGATTTGATAAATCGGGTATTTAAGCCATATTTGAATTCTTTTGTGATCGTCTTCATTGATGATATTTGGATCTACTCCCGTAGTCGAGAAGCATGAGCAACATCTTTGTATTGTACTTAAAACCCGGAGAGATAGTCAGTTGTATGCCATGTTTTCAAAGTGTGAGTTTTGGTTGGACTCGATTGTCTTTTTGGGGCATGTTGTATCTACCAAGGGCATTAAAGTGGATCCTAAGAGGATTGAGGAAGTCCAAAACTAGCCTAGACTTACTTCAGCTATAGAGATTCAGAGCTTCCTAGGTTTGGCGGGTTATTATCGTCGGTTTGTGGATGGATTTTCATCCATCGCAACCCCATAGACTAGATTGAACAAGATTGGTGCCCCATTTAGATGGTCTGATGAGTCTGAGTCGAGCTTTCAGGAGCTCAAGACTACTTTAACTACAGCTCCTCTATTGGTGTTGCCCACAGGTTTGAGGTCTTACACTATGTATTGTGATGCATTGCGTATTGGGTGTGGTGCAGTATTGATGAAGAATGGCATGATGATTGCGTACGTGTCTCAGCATTTGAAGGTTCATGAGAAGAATTACCCTGTTCATGACTTAGAGTTGGCATCGATTATTCATAAATTGAAGATTTGGAGGCATTACCTCTACGGCGTGTCGTGTGAAGTATTCACTGATCATCGAAGTCTACAGTACTTGTTTAAGAAAAGGGATATCAACTTGAGGCAGCGAAGGTGGTTAGAGCTGTTAGAAGACTAAGATATTACCATTTTGTATCATCCTGATAAGGCCAATTTGGTGGCCGATGCCTTGAGTAGAAAAGTTGTGAGTATGGGTAGCCTTGCATATATTTCAGTTGGTGAGAGACTGCTAGGATCAGATGTTTAGTCCTTGGCCAATCAGTTCACGAGGTTAGATATTTCGGAGCCTAGTCGCGTACTTGCTTGCACGGTTTCTCGGTCTTCTTTGTATGAGCGCATCAGAGAGCGCCAGTATGACAACCACCATTTTCTTGTCCTTAAGGACATGGTGCAGCACGGTGATGCCAAGATTGTTTCTATTAGAGATGACAGGGTGTTGTGAATCCAGGGTCGGATTTATGTACCCAATGTGGATAGGCTTTGTCAGTTGATTCTTGAGGAAGCCCCCAGTTCGCGGTATTCCATTCATCCGGGTGCCGCCAAGATGTATCAGAATTTGAGGAAGCATTATTTATGGAGAAGAATGAAGAAAGATATAGTTGAGTATGTGGCTCGGTGTTTGAATTGCCAACAAGTAAAGTACGAGCATCAGAGACATGTCGGTTTGCTTCATAGACTTGAGATTCCCAAGTGGAAGTGGGAACGTATTACTATGGATTTCATTATTGGGCTCCCACAGACTTTGAAGAAATTTGATGCAGTTTGGGTCATTGTGGATAGGTTGACCAAGTCGGCGCATTTCATTCCGGTAGCAGCTACCTATTCTTCCTATTCTTCAGAGCGGCTGGATGAGATCTATATCCGCGAGATTGTCTGTTTGCACAGTGTGACGGTGTCCATCATTTCTGATCGGGGCACACAATTCACATCTCATTTATGGAGGGCTGTATAGTGTGGGTTAGTCACACGAGTTGAGTTGAGTACATCATTTTACCCCTAGACAGACGGTCAGTGCAAGCGCACCATTCAGATATTGGAGGATATGTTTCGCGCTTGTGTTATGGACTTTTAGGGTTCTTGTGATCAGTTCTAGATGCTTGCGGAGTTTACCTACAACAATAACTACCAATTTAGTATTCATATGGCTCCTTGTGAGGCCTTATATGGGAGGCGACAGAGTTCTCCAATTGGTTGATTTGAGCCGGAAAAGGCTCGATTCTTGGGTACTGATTTGGTTCAGGATGCCTTGGAAAAGGTCAACATGATTCAGGATCATCTCCGTACAGCATAGTCTAGGCAGAAGAGTTATGCCGATCAGAGAGTTCGTGATGTTACATTCATGGTGGGAGAGAGGGTTTTGCTCCGGGTTTCACCCATGAAGGGTGTGATGAGGTTCGAGAAAAACGGCAAGTTAAGCCCTAGGTATATCAGACCCTTTGAGATCCTTGAGAGAGTTGATGAAGTGGACTACAAGCTTGCATTGCCACCTAGCTTATTAGCAGTTCACCCGGTGTTCCATGTTTCCATGCTCCGGAAGTATCATAGTGATCCAACCCATGTATTAGATTTCAGCTTAATCCAAATTGGAAAAGTATTTCACTTATAAGGAGGAGCAGGTTGCTATTCTAGCACGGCAGGTCTGGAAGTTGAGGTCTAAAAGTTATCCTTCCGTTAGGGTGCAATGGGGAGGTGATCCGACCGATGCAACTACGTAGGAGTCTGAGTCCGATATGCGGAGTAGATACCCTACCTTTTCACCAGTCCATGTACTTTTGTATGTCCGTTCGAGGATGAACGATTATTTTAGAGGTGGAGAATATGATGACCCGATAGGTCATTTTAAGTATTAGCCCTTATTTTCGTGTTCCGAGACCTCCATTAGCTCCGTTTAATGTTTTTTGGTTTGCGTGTGTGGTCCGTGTCGCTTTGTGAAAAGCTTTTGTGTGAACATTTGAAGAAAATATGATTTTTGGCTTTAAGAACAACTTGAGTTGACCACAGTCAATATTTTGTGAAAACGACCTCGGATCGGTGTTTTAAACATTTCGGTAGATCCATCTCATGATTTTGGACTTGGGCGTATGCCCAGAATTGAAATTGGTGGTCCCTAGGTTTATTTGACTCATTTTGTCGAAAACTAGTGTTTTGAAAGTTTGGAAATTTCCTAAGTTTGACGTTAAGTTGACTTCATAGCTAACAAGTTTGGATTTAGATGTTGAAACTTGTCATAGGTCTGTATTACTATTTGAAACATGTCTGCAAACTTTGGTGCAATTTGGAATTGTGTTGACATGATTCAGACGCTTAGATGTGATTCTAGGTGTTCTTGAGTTTACTTTGAAATTTCATTCGTTTTAAGGGTTGGTTTGTAAGATGTTGTTACACTTGTGTGCATGTTTGGTTTGTAAGTTGTTGTTACACTTATGTGCATGTTTGGTTTGTAAGATATTGTTACACTTGTGTGCATGTTGTGTTTCAGACGTGTTTCGAATGAGTTTGGATAGGGCAAAGGTTGCTGGTGCAATGCCGTTCAGGTGTCTGTTGTAGATCTAGCATTTGCGAGGTTTGGCTCGCAATTGCGAACCTTGCTTTTGCGAAGAATTATTCGCATTTACGAGCATGGGCTAGGCTGGGTGAATCTCGTAGTTGCGAGGAATTTGTTCACTTTTGTGAACTTTGGCTGTTCACTTTTGCGAAGGAAGTGGTCACATTTGCGATCACAAAACACTTGAGCCTGCTTTGCATTTGTGAAGTTTCTGGCCGCAGTTGCGATAGGGGATTTTTTGCATTTGCAAACTACATTTCGCATTTGCGACTTTTGGGACTCTGTGACAAGGTTCGCATTTGCGATGCTCGCAATTGCGACATCGGTAGCTAGGTAAAAGAGGGAAAAATCGGGATTTAGCTCATTTCACACCATTTCTCAACCGTAAACACTCTAGAGGCGATTTTGCAAGCGAAGTTTCTTCCCAAATTCATTAGTAAGTGACTCTAATCTATTTTCTTTCAATTACCCCTTACTTTTCATGAGATTTCAATATCAAATTTGGGATTTTCATGGTAGAAATTTAGGATTTCGGTAGAATTGGGGATTTTAGTAAAATTGATATTTATATTTATACCTCAAATTGAGATCGGTTTTCAAACCAAATCACATAATCAGGCTCAGTGGTGAATGGATAATTGGGTTTTGGTCCGAACCTCGAGTTTTGACCAAGCGAGTTCGGGGTTGACTTTTTTAAAAATGTTCAAAATTGAACCTTTTTCATTAATGGGTAGTTTGTAAAGCTTATTTTGAATCATTGATCGATAATTTGCTAGATTTTGTTGGTTTGGAGGCTTGTTCGAAAGGAAAGACCGTGGTTAGTTTATTGATTTGATTCGCGGAGTGAGGTAAGTATTGGGTCTAACCTTGACTTGAAAGAATTAGGAACCCTTGAACTATGTGTTATATGAATTATGTGTGAAAACGGCGTATATGCGAGGTGACGAGTGTATATATATGCTGTCATGATATTTCTTTCAATGTTTTCATTCATTTCATGATATCTCTTGCTTCATGACTTAATTGTTATATGCTTTATTTGACTTGTATATCATAATTGTTACTTGTCATTTAATTATTCCTGTAGTAATTTGTCCGCCCCTTCCATGACTCCATGCTTATTTGCTACTTGCCTCTACTTGTTTTACTTGCATCACTAAAATGTCACATGCTTTACTTGCCTTATTGTTTGTAATATTTGTTGCATTCTATAAATGTGGATTCCCTTGAATGAGTTGTTTAGTTGATAGATACCGATGATTTGGTAAAGTTGAGACTTCGAGTTGTTAGAGATTCTTTGATTTATTATGTGGTTCTTTATTGCTTTGTACATTTACCCTATTGATGTAGAAAGTTTTGTAAATTTGGTTGTTGAATTATTTATGTTGGTTGAAATTATTTGGGGAGCAGGCTGCACATTGCAACGAAAATTGAAAGATAATGAATTGTAATGGTGGAATAAGGACGAATTATAATATTGACAGATGATGATATGGTGGGATCGGGTTGCGCGCCGCAACAAATTGTATATGTGATACTTGTTTATGATTTGTTGTAGTTGCCTCGATATTGTGATATGGTACTATGAGACTTGTTATGCTGGGCTCTCTGGTAGTTGGATTTCGAGTTCGTTTTCATGAGAAAACCGCTTTACTTCCATTTCCTGTTTTCTTGTTATTATTATTACTGTGTATAGGTTATTGTAAGTGACCTGCCTTAGCCTCGTCACTACTTTGTCGAGGTTAGGCTCGGAACTTACAGAGTACATGGGGTCGGTTATACTCATACCAGACTTTGCACTTCTTATGCAGATACCGGAGTGGGTCCCAGCAGCGCTGGGTAAGATTGCCCGGATCCAGCTACCTGTGGAGACTTGAGGTATAGCTGCACTGCATCCGCAACCCTGATGTCCCCCTTCTATGTTATCATTGCTGTTTATTTTGATTCAAATAGTTGTGTTTTATTCAGACTATTATCTGTAGTAATCTCAATGCTCATGTGTTCGTGACTCCAATTTATGGGATTGCATTTGGATTATGTCGTTCAGTAGTTTATCACCTTATTTGAGATTATTCGATTTTATTGTTATCATTTGATTTGAATTGATAAAACTTGTTAATAAATATAGCTAATATTGGCTTGCCAGTGAAATGTTAGGCGGCATCACGATCTCGAGGGTGGGAATTCCGGGCCCGTGAAACCTAGTGAAACAAAATCTTTACCACTAAATAGAAAACTACAAAAGAATTCCATGCTTCAGTTCAAATCCATTGGAAGTTTTCTTTTCCTTTTTTAACAAAAAATATTTTCAAATTTTGTAAAGAAAAATTAATTCATAAACATACTATTAGCGACAAGTGGGGTCCTCTAACTTTGGGGCCTAACTTTACTTTCCTTACCCAAGAACCGACACTGTCATACTTACACACATACAAATCAACATAGACTCTGTGGTTCCCGAAGATACATTACTTCTCTAGAAACTTCGTCACACTCCAAAATTAGAGGTCCATCAAGCGAACCGTGTGTACCATATTATCCGATCCATAACTCATGTGCGTAGTAGTTCATAAATCATAGCATACCATGGATGATCGTAAACTTTAGTTCGTCGGCCCAATAGTATATAAGATCAATACATAATGCAATACAGCATGTGATCACATTGCTAAACTACACCAAAATACATCAACAACTCCCACATTGATTCATGAAGCTTATACAGACATTATACGATTACAACATATGCTTCGGACATAGCTGTATTATACAAGTAAATAAAAAAATAATATGTATACAGCGTGCAACGATATAACTGATTGTTTTGAGTTTTAATGCCATGTTGTGTAATTTAAAACTTTTCATAGGTTCATTTAGTATTTTATGATTTTTCGATATGGGTGACTCGAGTTCCGAAAGGGTTCCCAAAGGTTATGAAGCACTATCTGGCCATCTGGAAGGTTTAAAGGCTGTGGCAACCTAAACCTTCGACTTTACTAATAATGCTTTGGTTCAAATTTTTAAGCTTCAAACAATTTTATATGATGTGTTAGGACTTGTGGAAATATCCGGATTAGTATTCGAGGAGATCGGGGGCACATTGGTATTATTGCATGAAAGTTGAAATTTGTAAGATTCTTAAATTGATTTAAGTTGTCGATTTAATTTATAGTATTTTTCTTCATGGTCGAGATTATACATAAGTTCATATAGCGTATTTGGAATATTCTAAATGGTCGGAGAGGTTCCATGGGGTTCGGGATGTTTGGGGAGGGGGGGGGGGGGGGGGGGTGGAATGAAAAGTTCAGCAGCCTGGACCAGACAGTATAGGCTGTAGCGCACCTACCATCGCACCCAAGCTAGGTGTGATGCCAGGTACGGCATACGAACCATCACGCCTAGTCCAGGTGCGTTGCAGGGTGAGGCGCGTCCGTCCCTGTTGGCTGTGCAATATTTTTTTCTTTGTATAATAGTCTCATTTTATGATTTTGGCCTACCATTTTGGAGACTTGGGAGCTCGAATTTGAGAGGTTTTGAGTTAGATCTACATCTATAACATTGAAGTAAGTGATTCTAACTTGAATCTATAAATATATCATGAATCTATCATCTATTATACCATACGTTAGAAATAATGATTAAAGGTGAAATCAAGAGATACTCTTGGAGAAACCTAGAATCGCTAAATGATGATTTGAGTGCCTAAATGACCTTAGATTAAAAATCTAAGCATAGATTTGGACTCGTAAGGTTATGGGTCAACGTAATTTGACCTTTATCTTGGGTTTAACCATGTAGGCCCTGAGTTAATTTTGTTAACTTTGATCAAGATTAAATCTTTTCTTATGAAATTGAGTCTTAGTACTATATTTGACCTCGTTAAGAATATTTTGACTAGATGATGGATATCTAGAGCTTCGGAGCAAGATAAATTAGTGTTTTAAGGTTAAAGATTGTCCGAATAGAGGTATATATCTTTGTTGACTTTTGAAGGGAGAATTATTTCTACAAATGATATTGTAAATACATGCTACATGTTTAAGGATAACGTATATGCGACGTGACAAGCGTATGTACGAATGCAAAGGTTAGTCCATGCTTGGGGTAACTTGTTAGGCCTTCTTATGCCTTGTTTGTTACATGCCTTACTTGTTGCATATTTTACCATATACACCATGATATATATATATATATATATATATATATATATATAT
>AWOL01S0099403.1:90974-107193 GCA_000715115.1 Nicotiana otophora
GGGGGGGGGGGGGGGGGTGGAATGAAAAGTTCAGCAGCCTGGACCAGACAGTATAGGCTGTAGCGCACCTACCATCGCACCCAAGCTAGGTGTGATGCCAGGTACGGCATACGAACCATCACGCCTAGTCCAGGTGCGTTGCAGGGTGAGGCGCGTCCGTCCCTGTTGGCTGTGCAATATTTTTTTCTTTGTATAATAGTCTCATTTTATGATTTTGGCCTACCATTTTGGAGACTTGGGAGCTCGAATTTGAGAGGTTTTGAGTTAGATCTACATCTATAACATTGAAGTAAGTGATTCTAACTTGAATCTATAAATATATCATGAATCTATCATCTATTATACCATACGTTAGAAATAATGATTAAAGGTGAAATCAAGAGATACTCTTGGAGAAACCTAGAATCGCTAAATGATGATTTGAGTGCCTAAATGACCTTAGATTAAAAATCTAAGCATAGATTTGGACTCGTAAGGTTATGGGTCAACGTAATTTGACCTTTATCTTGGGTTTAACCATGTAGGCCCTGAGTTAATTTTGTTAACTTTGATCAAGATTAAATCTTTTCTTATGAAATTGAGTCTTAGTACTATATTTGACCTCGTTAAGAATATTTTGACTAGATGATGGATATCTAGAGCTTCGGAGCAAGATAAATTAGTGTTTTAAGGTTAAAGATTGTCCGAATAGAGGTATATATCTTTGTTGACTTTTGAAGGGAGAATTATTTCTACAAATGATATTGTAAATACATGCTACATGTTTAAGGATAACGTATATGCGACGTGACAAGCGTATGTACGAATGCAAAGGTTAGTCCATGCTTGGGGTAACTTGTTAGGCCTTCTTATGCCTTGTTTGTTACATGCCTTACTTGTTGCATATTTTACCATATACACCATGATATATATATATATATATATATATATATATATATATTGTTCGCATTGATTATCTTGAGACTATTTGGAGACATTAAGTTGTTAGAGCATGTGGATTCACGCTCCTGTTGAGATATCGATTAAGGCGATGTTGTACATGTTCTTGAAGTGCCTATGGATTTATATTCAGGTTACACATATATTTGGATCTATCCATATAGGATCACATGATTATCCATGCTACCTTGGATTGTGTCACTGCAAGTTTGTGATTTACGAATCCAGTTGACGAGTTGCGCATAAAGGTGGAAGCTTTATCTATTGAAGTGACCTGTCGTGCTACTTGATACATTATTAAACGCCTACTTGTGCATATCATCTATATAAGATGATTTAATACATTGTTGATATGCATTGGATTATTTTATTTAAGATATGATCTTTTACATCACTTGCTCTATTGTGAATATCTTAGTATGTCGTCTCTATGCATCTTCTCTATTACTGTTATGTATAAAATTGTACAAGTTTATAAAGTGAATACCTTTTTGACCAAACCATCGCAACTACTTCGTCGAGGTCGATTAAGGTGCTTACTCGGGAGGGTGCTTAGGAGCTGTCCGTGACTATTAGAATGCTTTGCTTGGATTGTGATAGTGCGCCTGTGACCAGGCCGGGCAGTTTCTGATTATGAGCCTGTGATCATGCCGGGTGGATGGAGATATTGGCACGTGAGTTGTCTGTGCAATTATTATTATTGTTTCTTATTCCATACAATGATGTACTTATTCAGATTTATGTACCATTCTATTGTAGTAGCTCATGACTTGTACTACCAGACCTTGCGGTTATTTTAATATTTTGCATTATATTATCTATTGTTATATTTTATTTATATTATGACTATTAGACACTATTTTAGATTGCTTCACTACGAAAAAATAAGAATTAACGATGAACAGATTATGTATCTAACCAAAAAAATTCATCACTAATCCTGTTTAGAGACGAATTAATAATATATTATCAAGAAATTATGTTAGCTATGAGTCATTAGCGATAGATCAACGACAATGTTCGTAGCTAATTATAATTTTTCTGTAGTGCTTATTTTTTGAAATGGTTTTGGCATGTTGGCATAGTTGAGATGCATTCTGAAGATGTAACTACCTGATCGGTCAATTTATGTATTTGCGCCCCGTTTTCCCTTTTGATGCTTTTCACACATGTATAATTCAGGTTTTATGACTTGTATGGTCGATTGGTTTTGTTCCGAAAAGAGTTCAGGTTGATTTGGACCCTTTGGCTCTTGGCTTAGAAGCCTAAGTTGATTATGTTTACCAATGTTTGACTTTTGTAACAACAACCTCGGAGCGGTATTTTGATGGCTTCAATCGCTTCGTATCATGAATTTGGACTTGGGTGTATGTCCGAAATCAAATTCGAAAGTTTGTAGGCTGATTTGTGTTGTTTTGAAGTAAATTGGCAATTTGAGGTTTAGAAGTTTGACCATAGATTGAATTTTGGCTATCGGGTTTGGGACATAGAATAGATTTGTTATGCTATTTAGAACTTGTTTGCAAAATTTGGTACCATTTGGAATTGATTTGATAGGATTCTATAATGACCCCATCAATGGTTTGAGAATTAGCATTCCGTTTGGTGGATTAAGGTCCCGCATAACTTTTTAATGTGTATTATGACTTGCGTGCGTAGCCGGATTTGGTTTTTAGATGATTCGAGATCGATTTGAAACAAGTATTCTTTTTTAGAAGTATAAGTGGCAAGCGTTGACCGGAGTTTGACTTTTTTGTAGACGATTTCGGAATGGTATTTTGATCATTCCAATAGCTTCGTATGGTGATTTTGGACTTACGAAGATATCCGGATTTGGATTTGGAGGTCCATAGGTTGGTTTGATGCATTTTGGCGAATGTTGGACAAATGAAGTTTGGAGGTTGAGAGGTTTGACCGGGAGTTGACGTTATTGATATCAGGTCTAGATTGTGACTCAGGTAGTTGGTATAGCTCTGTTGTGTCACTTGGGACTTGCATGTAAAATTGGACGTCATTCCGGGTTGATTTGATATGTTTCAGCGCGAGTTGTAAAGGTTTAAAGTTCTTAAGTTCATTAAGTTCGATTTGAGGTGAGATTCATAGTTTTGATGTTGATTAATGCAATTTTGGGTCTCGGGTAGGTCCACGTTATGTTACGGAACTTGTTGGTATGTTCAAACGGGGTTCTGGAGGCCCCGGGTGTGTTTCTGACTGGTTTCGGATCATTTGGATCATGTTGGGTGAAGCTGGTTTGGGCAGGGATCTGGTGTGGTCGCACCTGCGGACCACTGGGAGCAGGTGCGGTGATCGAACATACGGGCGAGAAGGCGCAAAAGTGAGATGATGGGGAGTTCAAGTTTTGCGCATCAACGATATCATTTCCGCAAATGCAGCTACGCAGGTATGAGTAGGTATGTGCATGTGCGGTTGTGAGTTGGGTTGGAAGTCTACGTAGATGTTGAGTGTTTGTCACGAAAGAGGCTGCACAGGTGGGCTTCGTTATTCGCAGATGCGATACCATATATGCGTTGTTTTGGACACAAGTGCGATCATCTGGGAGTTTAATTGTTTGCGCATCTACGATGAATAGTATGCAGATGCGGCTTCGCATATGCGAGTGTGAGTCCGCAAAAGTGGAAGTGTTGGGCAGAACATGTTATATATCGAGGGTATGATATTTTTATCACTTTTTCAGTTAGACAGCTCGGATTTGGGCGATTCTGGAGGGAATTTTTACGTATTGGATTGGGGTAAGTGTTCTTGACCCGGATTTGATTATATTTCATGATTCTGTCTTTTTTTTTTATCATTAAATTAGTGATTTGAATTGAAGAAAATGAGCTTTTTTGTAAAAACTTTCAAAAATATAAAATGATGATTTGAAGGTTGATTTGATATCGAAATTGGATAATTTTTGTATGGTTGGACTCGTATCAGAATGGGTGTTCGGATTTTGTAAGTTTTGTCAGGTTCGGAGATGCGAGCTCGGGGTTGAATTTTGGGTTGACTTTTTTATTTTCATTAAAGATCGAAGCTTTAATATCCAGAATTGTTTCCAATGGTTTTTGTATTTATGATATTAAGTTATTTTGGCTAGATTTGAGCCGTCCGGAGGTTGTTTCGTACGCGGATGTCATTTTAGAGTATTGATTTGGCTTGTTTGAGGTAAGTATATTTTCAAACGTTTAGTGGGGGAACTACTCCTTAGAATTTGAGTCGTTTGTACTATTTGTGTCATGTGAAAGCCGGGTACACGAGGTGACGAGTGCGTACTCGGGCTTATATATAAAAATTGGCCGATTTAGACTCTTAGGCTTCCTTAATATATTTATTATAAATTGTTAGCACATGTTATAGCTTTTATTTTTCATGTTTACCCCCACATGCTTTATTTAAAGCTGTTGTTACGTGTCACATCCTTTACTTGTCAATCTTACTCTTATATGAATTATTTGAATTGTTACCTCTTTTATCATTATGTGACTTCCTTCATTGTCGAGTTATTCTTAATTGAAATTATTTTTACGTGATACCCTGTGTTGTCGGGTTATTCTCATGCATTAGACGTAGTTGTTAGTTGGTTCCATTTCTTTCATTGTTAGCCTATTTTATACACTAGAATCCGAAGTTTGCTATTTCATAGAAATACTTTCATTATCGAGTTTATCCTTAAGCAATTAATTGAAGTTTATTGTGCGAAGTGATATAGGTGGCTATTGTATTATTGTCCGGGTAGAACGATAAGGGTAGCTATTATACAGAGTGATACGGGTGGCTGTTGTGTTACTGTCTGGGCAGAGCGATAAGGGTGGCTATTATGCAGTGTAATATGGGTGGCTATCGGAGTTATATGGGTGGCTAATGATATTTTTAGGACAGAGTGATACGGGTGGCTATCAGAGTGATTAGGGTGTTTGATGATATTGTTAGTGCAGAGTGATACAAGTGACTATCAGAGAGATAATGGTGGTAATGTCCGGGATGATGTGTGATAACCTAGGGGAATTATGTTGACAATATTCGTGTAATTGTGTGATTCCCCTTGTGGTCATACACTTTCACGTGACTTGTTGTGTTGATTTCAGTGAGCTACTCGATGACTTTGATATTAATTATTAAATTAGTTTGTAACACTGCACTCGCACAAACATACACTATGCCACTTATACTAGTTCAGGGGGTATGAAACTTAACATTTATTGATGGTGCCCATGTATTCTTGTATTATCTGCTTTCATTTTGATATTTAGCCTCTGACCATGCCCGGCAAATTGTGATAGTGAGCCCGTGACTGCGCCGGGTGGATTGTGATTGTGAGCCTATGTGCACGCCTGGCGAATTGTGATTGTGAGCCTATGATCATGCTGGGTGGATTGAGATATTAGCACGTGAGTTATCCGTTCGGTTATGATTAGAGATGTGGGCACAAGGTGCCGTGAGCCTTTGATTCGTGGGTTGAGACTCATGACTTGAGATTATGAGATGAGGTATCTTGGGGTACTTTCTTTGCGAAGCTTGTGTTAGAACAACTTGATTAATTGCTTGTCATTTGTGTTCCTTATTTGGTTTCAATGGTACTTTCATGGTGATCTTATTACATTACTGTTTATATCACATGTTGATTCTTGTTGCCCTTTATTAATTCTTGCTTTTCATTATTAGCTGTATACTTCTATACTGCACAGGTTATTTTGACTAGTAGGTGTCTTGACTATGACCTCGTCACTGCTCCACCGAGGTTAGTCTTGATACTTACTGGGTACCAACCGTGGTCTACCCATACTACACTTCTGCACATTTCTTTGTAGATCCAAGTACTAAAGATATTGGACTCAGGTAGGGTTAGCTTATTGATTGTGATGATTCAAGGTAGAGTTATTTGGTCGTCGCAATCCCTTGGAGTCCTTCTCTTCCATTGTACTGTCAGCTTGTTGTTTGACCATTAATGTATTTCGACCTTTGAGATGTTTCCATGTATTCAGCTAGAGTTTGTGACTCTATATTACCTAGTGTTGCGAGGTTGTTGTGATTATTGCCGCGTAGGTTCATTTCTCTTTTGTTTCAATATTTATGATAAACTCTGTTCAAAATTATTATTGGTTAAACTGGCATAATTGTTGTAAGTAATCCGCTTACCCAGCCTTATAGATTGGGTGCCATCACGAAGCCAATGGTGGGATTTTGGGTCATAAAAAGTTGGTATCAGAGCTCTATGTTCATAGGTTCCATGAGTCACGAGCAAGTTTAGTAGAATTTTGCGGATCCGTACGGAGACGTCTGTACTTCTCTTCGAGAGGCTACAAAACTATTAGAAAAATTCCACTTCATTCATTCCTCTCATGCAGATTTGTTGATTTCAAAGTTGAGCATTTGTATCTCTATTCTCTCACAGATGGTGAGGACACGCGCTATAGGATCAGTTGAGCAGAAACATGTGCCCCCTGATAGAGCCGCGAGAGGTCGGGGTCGAGGTGGAGGCCAAGAAGGGGCACGTGCCATAGCTAGATCTCGTGTCAGAGCAGCAGTTGAGGATATACTAGTAGCTCCGGTTGGGTGGCAGGCACTAGAGGCGCCTGTTGTTACTCCCGGACATCAGGAGAATTTGGCACAGTTCGTGAGCATGTTTGGTACATTGGCTCGGGTGGGATTAATCTCCGTTGCACCAACCACTTCACAAATTAGGGGAGGATCTTAGACTCTCGTTGCATGTACTCTAGAGTAGCAGGCTCATGTTAGTCATACTTTGGGCATGGTGCAGGTACAAATTGTTATTCCAGTTCAGCCTGAGGTCAGGCTAGGGGCATCAGAGGAGGAGCAGAAGAGGCTTGTGAGGTTTAAGAGGTATAGTCGACCTACTTTCAGTGGCACAGCCACCGAGGATGCACAAGGCTTTATAGATAAGTGTCACTGTATTCTCTGTACCATGGGTATTGTGGTGGTGAGCGGAGCTGCTTTTGCTACATTTCAGCTGTCGGGAGGAGTGTATTTGTGGTGGAAGGTTTACGAGGAGGGTAGCGCAGCCGATGCAGCACCACCCACTTGGGCTCAATTTTAAGAGAAGTTTTTGACGGAGTTTGCTCCGAAGACTCTTTGAGATGCATAATGCACAGAGTTATAGCAGCTACATTAAGGCACCATGACGGTGTCGGAGTATGCCATCAGGTTCAGTGAGTTATCCCGTCATGCACCTACTTTATTTCCCACAATCAGAGAGTGAGTTCGTAGATTTATTGAGGGGCTCCGATATGGTCTTGGATTCAGCATGGATCGGGAGTTAGAGACCGATACTCCATTTCAACAAGTTGTGGAGATTACTAGGAGCTTAAAGTATATTCAGGGTGAGGAGTGGGATTATTAGAAGACCAAGAGGTTTCGAGGTTCTGGAGGATTCAGTGGATTCTACTCTTCAGCTTGACTCAGCACGGTAAAGGCTCGGGCGCTCGGCCCGTCCATTCCACACATCAGACTACTCGTGATGCTCCAGTTAGTCAGTGACCTCAGAGTACTCATATGGAGCAGTCATCTTTTAGTACGACACCTACACGAGGTTCCTAAGTAGTCATTCCAGTTATCCAGCACAAACTCAATACGAGCAGCCATGCCCGCATAGGGGTTGTTATGAGACTGGTGATACTAGGAACATCATGAGAGATTTTTCCTGACTCGGGAGAGACAGATTTCCTCACAGCACTCAGGCTACGGGTTCCAATCTAGTTGCTACTCCACCTGCACAGCCAGCTAGGGCTGGAGAACAGACGAGTGGATGGCGCCCTAGAGGGGGAGGCGCAAAAAATGATATGCTTTCCGTGGTAAGGCTGAGGCTGCTGCATTAGATGGTGTCATTATAGGTACGTCTTTGATTTGTCATAGAGGAGCATCAGTCTTATTTTGACCTGGTTTTATTTATCGGTGTGAGTCCTCATATCTGCCTTATATACATGTGAGTTCTGTGATTCTTTTACTCTATTTATATGTTTACCTCTGTTGAGAGATACTATATCGGTAGCCCGTGTCTATCATTTTGTTTTGTTCACCATTGATAGATATAAGAATAGATTGAACTATCTGTTACTCATTACGATATGTTTTGATGTCATTTCTGGAGGGTTTGGTTATGATTTATGATTTAGGTGCTCTATCGGTATGGGAAGTCTGTTATGTGTTGTGATTTTGTTTCGTGAAATTGAGTTAGTGGAAGGTTTTGATTGGAATGTTATGTATTGTACTTGTGATACAAGGCTGAGGATGGGATCCTTGTGTTTTCGTGTAGTTTGATATGTTTGAACCAGGCTACGTACTGCGGTGGAGTTATATTAGGATGAAATCCTTGTGATTAGTTCATATGTTTTGATTCTCCCTTGTGGAATTGATTTGTAGTATGGTATTGATAGGAAGTTGTGCATGTCGGCCTTGTTTGATAGTTCTCTTACGTGTTTCTATTTCTATATTCAGTTATATTCACACTGTGCTTATTGGGTTTATCTTGCAAGGCATATGCCCAGGTGGCATTGGTTGTGATTTGTTGATTTGGGTTAGTAGTTATGAGATCTTCATATTTCTTGCATCGTTGTCAGCATTGTAAAGGTTTGAGGTAAGGTTTCAGCTTATATGAGGTTATTTGCGGATGCTGGATTTAATTATGGGTAGCTATTATGGTCAGAGATGTTGCTATAGGCAAATAGATGATGTATTACATCGTGTGGTCATACCTTATGGGTGTATGCATGAACCGTGGGAATTGGTTAAGGTTGATACAGTGTGTTTATGTGGGAATCGAGTCTTGGGAAATGATCGGATGGTGACAATTTTGGCTCTAGGGCTCATTGGTGTGGGTGGCAGGAAAAATCTCCAGTTGAGATAGTGTTGCCGGGCCTATATGGATAGGGGTGATGTGGGATCACCCGCGAGTATATGTATGGGGAGTACATTATGTGATTTAATGACTTCGGAATGGTTCATGGAACGTTCGAGGACGAATATTTGTTTAAGAGGGGGAGAATGTAACGACCTGACCAGTCATTTTTAGAATTAGCATCCTGTTCGGTGGCTTAAGGTCTCGAGTAGATTTGTAATGTGTATTATGACTTGCGTGTGTGGCCGGGTTCGATTTTCGGATGATTCGGGATCGATTTGGAAGAAGAATTCTTATTTTAGAAGCTTAAGTGGCAAGAGTTGACCAGAGTTTGACTTTTGTATAGACGACTCTGGAATGGTGTTTTGATGAATCCAATAGCTTTGTATGGTGATTTTGGACTTACACGTATGTATGGATTTGGATTTGGAGGTCCGTAGGTTGATTTGATATTTTTTGGCGAAAGTTGGAAAGATGAAGTTTGAAAGGTTGAGAGGTTTGACCGGGAGTTGACTTTAGTGATATCTGGTCCGGATTGTCATTCCGAGGGTTGGTATAGCTCTGTTGTGTCATTTGGGACTTGCATGCAAAATTGGACGTCATTCCGGGTTGATTAGATATGATTCGATGTGAGTTGTAGAAGTTGAAAGTTCATAAGTTCATTAAGTTTGATTTGATTCGATTTGATTTGAGACTTCGAGTAGGTCTGTGTTATGCTATGAAGCTTTTTGGTATGTTTGGACGGGGTCCTGGGGGCCCCGGGTCTGTTTCGGATGGGTTTCACATCATTTGGATCAGGTTGGGTAAAACTGGTTTGGGCAGGGATCTGGTGTGGTCGCACCTGCACACCACTGGGCGCAGGTGCGGTGATCGCAGGTGAGGACGAGAAGGTGCATAAGCGAGATGATGGGTAGTTGAGGTTTTGCGCATCTGCGATGTCATTCTCGCAGATACGGCTACACAAGTGTGAGTGGGTATGTACAGGTGCGGTTGTGAGCTGGGTTGGAAGTCTCCGTAAATGCGAAGTGTTTGTCGCAAAAGCGGCTGGACATATGCGCTTCGTTGTTCGCATATGCGGTGCCTTGGAAGTAGGTGCGGTCATCTAGGATTTTAGTTGTTTGTGCATCTGCAATGAATATTTTGTAGATGCGGCTTCGCATATGCGATTGTGAGTCCGCAATAGCAGAAGTGCTAGGCAGAACATGTTACTACACGTTTTGAGTTAGAGAGCTCGGATTTGGGCGATATTGGAGGGAATTTTCACGTGTTGGATTGGGGTAAGTGTTCTTGGCCCGAATTTGATTATATTTCATGATTCCATATTTGTTTTTCTCATTTAATAAGTGATTTGAATTGGAGAAAATGAGAATTTTTGTAAAAACTTTCAAAAATGTAAACTTAGGATTTGAAGGTCGATTTGATGTTTGAATTGGATAATTTTTGTATGGTTGGACTCGTATGGGAAAGGGTGTTCAGATTTTGAAAGTTTTATCGGGTTTTAAGGTGCGGGCCAAGATTGACTTTTTGGGTAGACTTTTTAGCTTTCATTAAAGATCGAAGCTTTATTATCCAGAATTATTTCCATTGGTTTTTTTACTTATGATATTAAGTTATTTTGGCTAGATTTGAGCCGTCCGGAGGTTGTTTCACACGAGAAGGTCATTTTAGAGTATTGATTTGGCTTATTTGAGGTAAGTATCTTGCCTAACTTTGTGTTGGGGAACTACCCCTTAGAATTGGAGTCGTTTGTGCTATATGTGTCATGTGGAAGCCGGGTACGCGAGGTAACTAGTGCGTACTCGGGATTATATATGGAAATTAACCGGTTTAGACTCTTAGGCTTCCTTCATGTATTTATTTAAATTGTTAGCACATGTTATAGCTTTTATTTGTCATATTTACTCCCACATGCTTTATTTGAAGCTGCTGTTACATGTGACATCCTTTACTTGTCAATTTTACTCTTATATGCTTTATTTGAGTTGTTACCTCTTTAATCATTATGTGACTTCCTTCATTGTCGAGTTATTCTTAATTGAAATTGTTGTTACATGATAGCTTGTGTTGCCGGGTTATTCTCATGCATTAGACGTACTTGTTAGTTCGTGCCATCTTCTTTATTTTTAGCCTATTTTATACACTAGAATCTGAAGTTTGCCATTTCATAGAAATACCTTCATTATCGAGTTTATCCTTAAGCAATTAATTAAGGTTGAAGTTATTGAAAGAGATTAATCTATTTTAATTGAAGTTGAGATTAAAGGTGGTGTTGTTCATTGTTGAGTTACTTTCCCATTCATTTTGTTGTTATTGAATTTCTATACATATTGTGTTTGAGCCATGGGCTATATGTTGTGGAAATATTGATATTGTTGGTTCTTTTGGAAAGGTTGTGGCCTATGGGCACTTGTGGTGTGAATGATTGTGTGGATTGGTTGTTGTTATGTGGAGCATAAGGGTGGCATCTCATTGTTGTTGTTATGCGGGGCATAAGGGTGGTATCTCATTGTTGTTGTTATGCGGGGCATAAGGGTGGCATCTCACTGTTGTTGATTGTGTGGAGTGATACGAGTGGCTATTGTATTATTGTCCGGGCGGAGCGATAAGGGTGGCTATTATGCAGAATGATACATGTGGCTATTGTGTTACTGTGCGGGAGGAGCAATAAGAGTGGCTATTATGCAGAGTGATACGGGTCGCTATCAGAGTAATACAAGTGGCTGATAATATTGTAAGGGAAGAGTGATACAGGTGGCTATCAGAATGATACATGTGGCTGATGATAATGTCAGGGCAGAGTGATACGGGTGGCTATCGAAGAGATAAGGGTGGCAATGTGATGGATGATGTGTGATGACCTGGGGGGATTATGTTGATGATATTCGTGTGATGGTGTGATTCCCCTTGTGTATGTCATACACCTTACGTGACTTGTTGTGTTGCTTTCAATAAGCTACTCAATTTCTTTGATATTAATTATTGACTTGAGTTGTAATAGTACACTCGCACAAGCATACACCATAACATACCACTTATACTAGTTCAGGAGTATGAAACTTAACATTTATTGATCATGCCCATGTATTCTTGTATTATCTGCGTTCATGTTGATATTTAGCATGTGACCATGCCCGGTGAATTGTGATAGTGAGCATGTGACCAGGCCGGGAAGATTGTGATTATGAGCCTGTGATCATGCCGGGTGGATGGATATATTGGCACGTGAGTTGTATGTGCGATTATGATTAGAGATGTGGGCACAAGGTGCCGTGAGCCTATGATTCGTGGGTTGAGACTCGTGACTTGTGATTTCGAGATGAGGTATCTCGAGAAATTTCGTTGCGACGCTTGTGTTAGAAAAACTTGATTAATTTGTTATCATTTATGTTCCTTATTTGGTTTCAATGGTACTTTCATGGTGTTCTTGTTACTTTAATGTTTATATCACTTGTTGATTCTTGTAGCCATTTACTGATTAGTGTTTTTCATTATTAGCTCTATACTTCTATATTGCACATGTTATTTTGTCTAGTAGGTGTCTTGACGTGTACCTTATTACTACTCCACCGAGATTAGTCTTGATACTTATTGGGTACCTACCATGGTGTACTCACACTATGCTTCTGTACTTTTTTTTGTAGATCCAGGTATTGAGATATCGGACTGTGGCCTATGGGCAGTTGTGGTGTGAATTATTGTGTGGATTGGTTGGTATTATGCGGAGCATAAGGGTGGCATCTCATTGTTGTTATTAGCGGGGTATAAGGGTGGCATCTCACTGTTGTTGATTGTGTTAAGTGATACGGATGGCTATTATGTTATTGTCCGGGCGAAGCGATAAGGGTGACTATTATGCAGAATGATATAGGTGGATATTGTGTCACTGTCCGGGAGGAGCAATAAGGATGGATATTATGCAGAGTGATATGGGTGGTTATCGGAGTGATACAGGTGGCTGATAATATTGTCAGGGAAGAGTGATACAGGTGGCTATCGGAATGATACATGTGGCTGATGATATTGTCAGGACGGAGTGATACGGGTGGCTATCAAACAGATAAGGGTGGCAATGTCACGGATGATGTGTGATAACCTGGGGGAATTATGTTAATGATATTCGTGTGATGGTGTGATTCCCCTTGTGTATATCATACACCTTACGTGACTTGTTATGTTGCTTTCAATAAGCTACTCGATGTCTTTGATATTAATTATTGACTTGGGTTGTAATAGTACACTGACACAAGCATACACCATAACAGTCCCCTTATACTAGTTCAGGAGTATGAAACTTAACATTTATTGATCGTGCCCATATATTCTTGTATTATCTGCTTTCATGTCTATATTTAGCATGTGACCATGCCCGATGAATTGTGATAGTGAGCCCGTGACCAGGCCGAGCAGATTGTGATTATGAGCCTGTGATCATGCCAGGTGGATGGAGATATTGGCACGTCAGTTGTCTATGCGATTATGATTAGAGATGTGGGCACAAGGTGCCGTGAGCCTATGATTCGTGGGTTGAGACTCGTGATTTGTGATTATGAGATGAGGTATCTCAGGGTAATTTCGTTGCGAAGCTTGTGTTAGAACAACTTGATTAATTAGTTATCATCTGTGTTCCTTATTTGGTTTCAATGGTACTTTCATGATGTTCTTGTTACTTTAATGTTTATATCACTTGTTGATTCTTATAGCCATTTACAGATTCATGTTTTTCATTATTAGCTCTATACTTATATATTGCACAACTTGTTTTGTCTAGTAGGTTTCTTGACATGTATCTCATTACTATTCCACCGAGGTTAATCTTGATACTTATTGGGTACCGACCGTGGTGTACTCGTACAACGCTTCTGCACTTTGTTTTGCAGATTTAGGTATTGGAGATATCGGACTCAGGCAGGGTTAGCTTATTGATCGCCAGGATTCAAGGTAGAGCTGCTTGGTCGTCGCAGTCTCTTGGAGTCCTTTTCTTTCATTGTACTGTCAGCTTCTTATTTGAACAATATTGTATTTCGATCTTTGAGATCTTTCCATCTATTCAGCTAGAGTTCGTGACTCTGTATTACCTAGTCTTTGGAGGTTGTTATGATTATTGTCGCGTAGGCTCATTTTGCTTTTGTTTCGGTATTCTTGGTAAGGTATGTAGCCTATGGTGGGACTTTGGGTCGTGACAGATTCAGACGCTTAGTTGTAATGCTTGAAGTTCTCGAACTTTTAATTTGAAATTCATGCGTTTTGGAGTCCGATTCATAGGTCTAGATGTTATTTTTATGTTTTGATCATGCGAGCGAGTTCGTATGATGTCTTTAGACTTGTGTGGATATTTGGTTTGGAGCCCCGAGGGCTCGGAGGAGTTTCAGACGTGTCGTGGAATCGTTTGAACTGAAAATGGAATTGTTGTTGGGCTGATGCTCTATTATCGCAATTGCGAAGGGGACACGGGTTGCTCAGATGTCGCAATTACTGTTGACGACCAATTTTGATTCTCCCTTTAAAAATTAATTTATTTATACGTAATGATTTGCAATAAATGTATTGAAAATATTTTCTAATCAATAATACATGTTTTTCAAAACTTTGTATTAATAGTGTTAAAATTAATAATTTAGTATTACGTAATTGTAAATATATCATACTTAGAGTTTTGAGGATTATTAAAATAATCATTATATACCTTATATAGGCTTTATATTTAATTTAATGAATTATTCTTTAATTTCTAGTTAATTAGCTTGCTATGTTAATAATTCAAAATTAGTGCCACAATTTAAAAGACAAAGTATTTTTTACATTTTATTGAAAATAATTAAGTTTATTTAAATGAATTTCAAAAGGGTTAAAAAACTAAAGGATACCATTGCAATTTCCCAATTAAACATACAATGGTTGCTAGTTAAATTATTTTAGCCTAGATACCGAGCCCAATTCGGGCTTGACCAGTTCAAATACCCCATCTCTTTCCAAATTGGTGATCCCTGTCACCCTTTCTTAGCCAATCAAATCACGCCCATCACTCATCTCTAATACTCACACAAGAAAGATACCTCATCTGGACCGTTGATCCAAATGATCAACAATCTATGATTAAACTAGATTTTCCCCTTTATTTCAATATCCACCAATGATTTAGCTCTACCCTTGGATTAAAAGAAATCCAACAGTCATCCTTATTTTTCCTAATAATTGTTTTTATCTCCGAAATATAGGAGCAGTTGGTTTCTTTCTATTTAACCGATGAAATTTCAAAAGCCCCAATTATGAAGTCACAGACCAAAACACGAAACTTGAACTTGTTTGATTTTCTCTTATACCCTTTCAAATCAGAGTATACATGGAGCTTTGCAGAAATTGCATCATAAGAATTCATTACCTAGAGGTCAAATGTAGTGACCTCTGGGTTATAGAGTTTGCCTGATTGCTCTTCATCTTCAACAACTGACCTCTATCCACTCAGGTAAAATCTATCACTGTTTTTCCCCTCTGCCTCTTTGATTTTCACTTGATTTGCTCGCATCATCAACCTATCGTCATCTTCCACTATCCAATTTTGAATATGATATTTAGCTTAAAGTATATATATATATATATATATATATATATATATATATATATATATATATATATATATCGCCTTATTGTTACTCGTGTTTTGTGGATTTTGAATGTAAAATGTATTGGTTTATATTAATTCGTGGTGTTAATATGTGTAGGAATCATTCGGAAGCAATTGGGGGCGAAAGGTGCGAGATTAGAGCCAAAACAGAGGAAAAATACGACAAGTAGAGAGATTAGAGCCAAAACAGAGGGAAAATGGGAATCATTTGGAAGAATGTTCAATTTTGCTAGCGCCCCACGCTGCCCTGGACGTTGGTGACGGGAATTTTTCCAACCTTACCCAGGAAAAGGTTATTTCGGCCCTAGACCTACCCAACACGTATAAAAGCAAGACTAAGACTACTTTGAGAGGGGAGACTCCACATTGAAGAGAAAATACACACGAGAAACATCGGAGAGCGAGGATATCTCAGTTTTCTTTTTCTTTTCTTAGCATTTTCAATTATCCAACACTAATGAAATTATTTGATACTAATTACAATTCACCAATATATAGTTATTTCTTCAATTTGGTGATTAATTGCTTTATTGTCTGCCCAGCAGTTAGGTTCTATTTACTATCTATGCTATGCTTGGGAAAGCCATGTTTAGATTAGAGAAGAATTGAAGAGAGCACGATCTTAACTCTGGAGGGGATGGGGGGTGGGAGTTATGGTTAGGATAGGAATATACCTAGTCACCGTGCTTAATTAAATATCGTAATCTTTATGCGTTCTTAATATATTGATTTCATAAGAATATAGGCGTTAATCTTTTTTGAATAGGTAAGTAGAACTTCGGGAGAAGGTTATGAGAGCAATTGTT
>AWOL01S0099420.1:0-11929 GCA_000715115.1 Nicotiana otophora
GTCATTTTTGGATTCAAATTTAAACGGAGGTTATAATTGATCCATTTCGAATACCACAAGGTCGTTTTTGGGCCTTTTCCAAGTTAAAAGACTAAAATGGTTATGTAAAGCCGAATGACCATTTTGTCCTTCAACTAAATAATTAGTACTTTAGAAACATTTTTGTACCAACATGTAAATTCATATTCTAATAAAAATAATAAACAAAAAGTTTAATTGGGTAATTAATAACTTATGAATTCTTCAAGCACATGAAATTAAATTTGAACCTGTTATTTACGCAATATTAACAAAAACAGTTTGGTTCTTTTCCATTCCCCAAATTTATGTTTATTAATATACATTAATGTATTATAATTCAAGGCAAAAGACTTTGCCAATTATGTCTTATAATTTAGACAAAAGACATTGCCGACTATCTTTTTCTCTTCCGATCCTGGAAGAACTCGATCTTCTACCCCCACTTTGCCGATAATTATGACTAATCCTTGTGCTTCATCTTCCAAGGTTTATTTTTGGGACTATATGTAAAATATTATTGATTCTTTGTGGATTATAATTCAAATATTTTGCAATGTCATTGATTTATTCTGGTGATTTCGGGTATATTAAGTTTTTCAAGGATGATATTTTGACCAAATTTTATTTCTTTGTGGGTACGTCAAATATAAAATACTTCGAAAAAATATTCTCTGCAGAATTATATGTAGCATGAATCTATCAGTAAAATTTGGGTTGTTTAATTAGGATGTTTACCTTCAAACACGGTAATTCCAAAAGGTAATCGTCCTATAACTTGATGCGTTTTTGCAAGCTCTTGATGATAGTGCTTGTACACTTATTAATTAGTACTCATATTTTTGGAAAAAATTGCCTCTGTTAAAATATTTTTAATTAGTTGGTAAAATTCCCTTTATATTTTTTTCTACAACATTATGAAGCACTTTGGCAATGAGTTTCATTTTTAAACTTTCACTTATTTGGATTCACCCATTGATCTTAATCGATACAAATTTTAGAATTACATATAAGCCAACATATTTTGCCTATTGATTCGAATTTTTACACAAAAACATACAAAAAATCATAAACTAAATTACAATATGGATCGGAATATCCAAAGGACTTCACATATAGGGAAAGATTTCTTCCTCTCTTGACTTAGCTAGAATGAACAACTTACTGATAAGGGGTACACGGGAAATGCGCGTGGCCCGAGACTAGTTACTCTAAGCGGAGGAAATAGTATGACCTTAAATATAAGCGGAATGGAAAAAGCTTATTTCGCATAGTTCAAAGGTAAATTTAAAACTCGTTCCTTAAATGATAATCATTTAATTTAAAGCAAGTATTTTTTTTTCATATGTATCCCAGCCTTAAATAATACCATATAAAAAAATTAATAGACTTAAAGTGATAATATTTCAATAATTAACAGGACCAAATACTAAATAGTTCACAGCCTTAACAGGGAAATTCATATGGTCGTGATGATGTAAAACAGAGCGGCCATTTCATTACGAGATAATTTCACATTTCATTCCCGTCATATTTTTCTTGTAACATTCTATCGTCACGTAGTATGTTATTTATTTAATTAATTACGTTGAAATTTTATCGTGATTCCTTGGAGTTGGTGATATCAGCAAATGATAAAACGAATTACATTGTTCATGAAATAATTTCTTGTTAAGCTGATATTTGAAAATGAAAATTAATTAAAGCTACCCAGTACAAAAAAGAATAACGGATACCACTTTTCCCATCTAAAACTTCCATATATGGTAATTAAAACTGATTTTTTTTATGAACACTACACCAAAGAATGAAATTTAGAACAACTTTTTACCAACAATACCTTTAACTAATTCAATAAACGTAATAATTTAATTTAAATTTTGCTATTCATAGACTTTTTATTAGTAAACTTTTTACGGTTAATATTAAATATAAATAATTTGGCAACGAATTTTTACCACGACCATAATATTGTTGGTTACTTTCACTAAATGGCAACAACTTAATTAAGTTATTATTATGAAAACATGTTAGATGTTGTTATCATATTTCACGAGGAATATAATAAATTGTAAAATATAAAAAGAATTGGTAGCAATATTTTTTTTTTTGGGTAATAAACTGTGAATGATTACCATAACAAACAAAAAACAATACACCTAAAGAGCACCTTAACCTCACAACCACCTTTCCAGGAAGGGTATTGTAAGTGTCAAGACCTCCAACAACAAAGAAAACACTAGTTACATAACTTGTTAATCAATCGAGAATACCTACAAGCTCTCTTGGAGGATTGCATCATATCTATTCTACTTCTAATTTTCTGTTGTATCTGTATGTATACAAAACTCGTATGTACATCAATTCCCTTAAAATCTTTCAATTTCGAGCTTTCCATGTATGATATACCATTACACCGTATACAACTGCCACTATTTCTTTGTTAAATCTCTCCCAATGCTTCCTGTTGAAAAATTCCAGTGTGCCTGATATCTCTAGTTGTGGAAATAGGCAACCTATCCAATTTTGAAGTTCACCTCTAAGTGTTGAAGTCCATCTGCAATTCAGAAATAGGTGTTGGTGGGATTCTTGGCCCTCTCCACCACACAAGCAGCAACTCACACCATCATAAGGAATGTACATCAATAACAATCTATCTTTGGTTAGCAATTTTTCCTGCATAGCCAGCCACAAAATGAACCTATGCCTAGGTAAGGACACTGCTCCCCAGACCACTTCAGAATATTCCATCCTATTCAATACCCCCCACATAGCAATGTAACTTTTTGAAGTAGAGTAAACTCCATTAGAGGTCAGTTGATATCTATCATTCAAACACCAAGTCTACATATTAAATTTCAGCTTGTGCAACCTTTTCCAGTACCAACTACAATTTGTTGGAGGGACATGATTCCAGAAATCAGTGCCATTCTTTATATACGACCCTTCTTTTTTAACAATAAATAACCAAATTAGCTTCCCAAACAATGCAATATTTCATTTCTTGCAACATCTAATATTAAACCTCCAAACTGTTTTGGAACACAGGCAATATTCCAAGCAACTAGAGCCACTTTCCTATGATCATCTGTACAGTCCAAAAGAAAGCTCCTACATTTCCTGTTAACCTCAGACAAGATACTATGAGGTAATATAAAGACAGACCCCCAAAAATTGTGCAACGAGAATAATACTGAATTTATGACTTGTAGTCTCCCTGCATATGAGAGATGTCTGCTGAAAGTTAATTTAATCCTGGCAGTAATCTTCTCTATTAATTGGCGACACTCAATCTTGCTCCACTTCTTGTATGAAAGAGGTAACTCAAGGTATCTGATAGGAAACTCTCCAAGAGAAAACCATGTATACTCCTTGAGCAGATTTCTAGTAGCAAGGTCCACCCCAGCCACAAATATATTTGACTTATCCAGGTTTGCTATCAATCCTGTAGCAGATGAGAAGTGGTTTAAAGCTTTTAACACTCTCCTAACATAAGATATATGACCCTTACAGAAAATCATCAAATCATTCGCAAAGATCAAATGAGTTAATCTCAATATTTTGCACATAGGATGGAATCTAAAATCTGGCAATTCACTCATCTTACTCAAAGTTCTTGAGAGGTACTCCATACCAATACAAATAGAAGAGGAGACATGGGATCCCCTTATCTTAATCCTCTCTTTCCTTCAAAGTACCCATGTCCCACACCATTCACTTTAATAGAGAACTTGGGCATTGATATACAAGCCATAACTAGCTGCACAAATTTAGGTGGAAAGTCAAATCCCAGTAAAGCTTCCTCCATAAATTCCCATCTGACCATATCATATGCTTTTCTTAGGTCAATTTTCATCATATATCTTGGTGAAGTTTTTCTATTATAATGCTTCAGAATATCATGACAAATCAGCACATTTTGCATCATAGTCCTCCCTTACACAAATGTCGTTTGATTTTCAGCCACTATATTTGGGATAATATCCTTCAATATATTACATATGATCATAGTAATGCACTTGTATACCATATTAAAACAAGAGATAGGCCTGTATTGACTCGCATTTAAGAGGGTTTCAACCTTAGGAATTAGAGCAGTCATTATGGCATTCACCTGTTGTAACAGTTGCCCATTGGAAAAGAATTCCAGGATAGCTTCAGTTATATCAGAACCTATTATCTCTCATGCAGCTTTGAAGAATCCACTCCCATAGCCATGTGGCTCCGGATTTTTGTTGATATTAATACTGAACATAGCTTTCTTTACCTCTATTGATGTATACGACTGCAACAATTTAATCCGGTGCTCCTCTGTTAATATCTGAACATGTTGCAAAATGCTTCTGGCTGCTCTGGATCTTGGTCCTCCTCCATGTCCTAGCAAGTCCTTATAGAACTTAACAAAGACATCAACAATTTCCTCCGGTTCATTCTTCACATTAGCATGATCATCTTGTATCTGAGTAATAGCCTGTTGTAATCTTTTCTGCTTGATGATTGAATGGAAGTATTTAGTATTATCATCTCCTTGATTCAGCCATGTTACTTTACTCCTTTGCTTCAAGAAACACTCTGCCAAGAAAGATCTCTCTTTCTTGTAAATGGAACGAAGCTGCTTCTCTAATAGCCTCGTTGAATAAGAGGGTGAAGGCTTTTTGAAAAAGTCTTTTTTGTCTTGTAAATGTATTTATTTTCTATTTAGAGAAGGGGCTTCAAGTTCTTAGGAAGAGTCATACGAGACAGCTCACGTACGGTTCGGGAGTCGAGTCCATGCGTAGGGGCTTAGGTCAACATTTATAAAATAGCCAGTCATCAATTGGAAGCGGGCAAGATGGTGATGAATTGCGATGTCTAAACCTTCGACTAGCGACTTATTGTGATCTGCCCAGAATATCCATACAGACTAAGACCATATTCATATAGCGAAGAAAGGCCGAGTGGAAGGGACAGTCAGCAATAAATATTTATTGTTGGTAATTGTCTCAATTACTGGGTGAGTTGTGGCCTAAAATTTAGTAATTATTTTTCAATTTGCCACGATAAGCAAACGTAAAACAAAACCGTCTTTCAATTATTTTCTCTAAATCCTTAGGATGTTAGTTTAGTTTATATTTTCTCTTTTTAACTTGTTCCTTAATTTTTATCTTTTAATTAGTTATCCACATTTAACATTCAGATCAAACCAATAAATGTGTATGCTATATGTTTCAAAAATATATTTTGTATCACTTAGTCATTGTTAACTAATGCATACTTTCAGATATGAAAAGTTTACTAATAAAAAGTCTGTGGGTGTAAATATAGACGTTTTTCCAAGCTAAACCGTATGTACAAAAAATATTTGAAAGTGTAAGGAAAATAGTTTCATCCTCTCTCCAAACTTTTATTCCCTTTTAAAAAATGCAAGGTATCATATTTATTCTTTTTTTCTTCATTCAATAAAACTTAAATTACGATAGATTTCTTTAATCCAAAGATATTGTATAGGAAAAAATACGATATGATACGTGGCCGCTTAAAGGAAGAACACATGGAACACGAGATAGGGATGACCTCCAAACACAGCTATTCCGCTTGTCACCGAAAAGAATAACGATCATAAATGGAGTATTAAATGCTTTGCGCCCGGTAGCATTTAACGCAAAATATTTCGCAGCATTAAGGATGATGGTCCGTTACAAGAAATTTAGCATTTATATCCAACGTTACATCTTCACCAACGGCCCTCATAATTGACATTAAAGAAGGGCATGATTCTAGGACTTTCTTCCCTAGACATAGCTATAAATAGAGAGCTCAGTTATCATTGTAAAGGGGACGAATTCTCTGGCTAACTTACAATACATTCTATATAACATTTCTATACAATTCTACTCTCTCGCTTTTGATCTTATATTTGTTGTGCCCGAAAATCTTATTCCCGGACTCACTAGCTCTGTTATTTTATCTACATTTTAAGGCTAAGTATTTTATATTTCATCAATTATTTTATTACTTTTTGGATCAAATTAATTCACTTATCTAGAAACCACAAACAAATTCAACTATACCATTTTTTGGGTAAACAGTTTGGCGCCCACCGAGGGGCCTAGACAACCGTGTAATTAAATCCATGCCTTTTTTACTAACAAGTTTGATTATTTTTGTCTTAGCAAAAATCACAAAAGAAATGGCAGATAACACTATTAACGGCACACACAACCCTGAAATTCAAGGGGAGCAACTTCATTACGAGGATACAATCAGTGACACTCATAATAAGGAGAACGATGCCACACCGATGCATGACGGGTGATACCCTCGACATATTCGGGAGAGGACTCCTGAAGATGCTGATGAGGAGCATGTAGCGGGTGCAGTGAGGGTCCTGCAAGAGCAACATGCAATCATTCTAGGGCATCTCACACTGTAGGATCAGGTGACGATAGAACTAAAACAGGCACTATCAGGTGCTTCAAATAATGCGAATAAGCGAGATCAATTCCTCTTGAGATTCCCACAAACCAAACGACGCGGAGAGTCGAAAACAACACTCTCAGGGGCGAATGGCTCCGATGGGGCCGGGGGGAGTAGATCCAGCTTCAACAATGATAACGATCCATTCAAGGAGGAACTTTTGCGGTTTATGAAGGAAGTAAATATCCGCATGGATCAAATCCCGAGTGCACCACCAGTATTGAAGTGCCTGAGCTCGAAAACGTATATTCAGTTACCGTACAAGCCAATTGCGACCCCGAAATTAATCCCGAAGCAGTTCAAAATGCCCGAAGTATCGAAGTGTGACAGAACTTCAGATCCACATGAGCACATTACCACTTATACAACAGTAGTGAAAGGAACTAATTTGGCTCCTCACGAAATTAAGTTCCTGTTGCTGAAGAAATTTTGTGAGACTCTCATAAGGGGAGCTTTAACGTGGTATTCACTATTGCCTGAGTATTCCATCGACTCTTTTGAGATGCTCGCGAATTATTTTATCAAGGCTCATGCCGGTGCAAAAAAGGTGCAGGCCCGAAAGGCCAACATATTCAGGATCGCGCAAGGAGATTCCGAGTTATTACGAGAGTACGTCACCCGGTTCCAGAAGGAAATGATGTTACTGTCGGCAGTCATGGATGAATGGGCAGCTGAAGCATTCACCAAATGTTTAAATTTGAGAAGTTCTGACGCTTCTCAAAAGTTGAAGGAAAGTCTGCTCGAGTTCCAAGCGACGACTTGGGCGGATGTCCATAACCGGTATGAGTCGAAAATAAGGATCGAAGACGATCAGGTTGGCTTCCCATCATCGACCAAAGGTAGGGAGTAGAACAGAGAAAAAAATGAAAGATGATATTGACACAGACAGACGGACTTCGAGAGGCCGGTGTTTGCCCTACGAGCGGATAGAAGGTCGTGACAGGAAGTTCTGGACAACAGACAGATTCACCGTTGATAGAAAGACCGATCGTGGCCAGAACAATAAATCACTGTAGGATAGAGAGATCTCGGGGTTGCGAGATTCTTCTTACCCAAAGTTATCAGAATATAACTTCAATGTCAGTGTCGTAGATTTGGTATCGGCCATGAGGAATATCAAAGAGGCACAATTCCCAAGACCTATGAAATCTGATCCCAGCCAGAGGGATCTCAATTTATGGTGTGAATACCATGGAACTAACGGCCACCGGACTGGGGACTGCCGACATCTCTGGGAAGAAGTGGCAACGTTGTTAAAACATGGTCACCTCAGATAATTCCTGAGCGATCGAGCTAAAAACAACTATGGTCGGAACTGGGGCGCTGCGGAAAAACTTCGAAAGCAGGAGAAGAACCTCCACCCCAAATGATCAACATGATCTTCGGAGGTAATGAGATTAACGGGGTCACCTTTTCGACAGCAAAGAAGACAAAAGTGTTGATAATTCATAGTAAGAGGCTTCGGGACGACGATATCACATTCACAGACGAAGATGCGGACGGATTACTACTGCCGCACAATGACGCACTGGTAATTTCTTTAAATGCGTTAGATTTTAAAATTAAACGTATTTTAGTTGATCCAGGAAGTTCAACCAATATCATACAATGGAGAGTACTGGAGCAAGCTAAACTCACCGAGAGCATTATCCCGGCAACGAAACTCCTCGCCAGATTCAACCTCGCAAGCATGACAACTCGGGGAGAAATTTTACTGCTCACGAATGCTGAGGGAGTAATGAAGACAACACTCTTCAAAATGGTATACAGAGACATGGGGTATGACATCATCTTGGAAAGGCCATGGCTGCAAGAGATGAAAGTCGTGCCTTCCATATATCACCAATTGTTAAAATTCCCGACACCCGAGGGATCAAATAGATAAGGGGTGATCAACCGACAGCAAGGGAGATGAATGCAATTTCGGTTTCCAGTAGCAAAGGAAAGGAACATGCGGCATATCAATTACTGGAATCGGCACCTGCCCCCGAACCAGAGGAAGATAACTCGGGGACAGAAGAGTCGGAACAATATCAGGTACCAAGGTATTTTCAAGTACCGGAAGAGACGGACGCGACGAAGTCCGCGACAGAAGAACTGGAGCAGTTTGCATTCTTCGAAGAATTCCTAGAAAGGAAATTTCATTTGGGAACAGGACTGCACCCGGAGCATAGGTCTGCTTTTATTGAATTCCTTAAAATTAATGCCGATTGTTTTGCAGGGTCGCATGAGAATATGATAGGAATCCCAATGGAGATAGCCGTACACAAGTTAAGCTTGGATCCCAACATACTTTCGGTATGGAAAAAGAAGCGCCCTATTGCTGAAGCAAGAAATAAATTCGTCAAAGAAGAGGTATTTACTTAAGATTGGTTCAATCCGAGAGGTAAGATATCCGGACTGGCTAGCCAATGTAATAGTAGTACCTAAGAAAAATAACAAATTTCGCATGTGCATAGATTATAAGGATCTTAATAAGGTGTGGCCAAAAGACTCATTCCCATTTCCAAATATCGATTTGATGATTGATGCTACGACCGGGCACAAGTTAATGAGTTTCCCCGATGCTTATTCTGGGTACAATAAAATCAAGATGAACCCAAAAGATCAAGAAAAGACTTCATTTATAACAAATTTTGGTATATATTATTACAATGTTATGCCCTTCGGGCTAAACACAGCCTGAGTCACTTATCAACAACTCGTGAATAAGATGTTCAAAAGACAAATAGGAAAGACTATGGAAGTATATATAGACGATATGCTCGTTAAGTCTTTGAATGCAGGTGACCACTTGAAAAATTTGCAAGAAACATTCAACATCTTGAGAGAGCATAATATGAAACTCAATACCGAGAAGTTCATGTTCGGGGTCATTTTGGGTAAGTTCCTAGTATTCCTAGTCTCACAAAGGAGAATTGAGGTAAATACTGATAAAATCAAGGCCATAGAGGACATCCCGAATCAATTTTCTAACGTAAAGGAAGTCCAAAGGCTCACAGGGAGATTAGCAACTTTGAGCAGGTTCATTTCCCATTCCTCGGAAAAATGTCATCGCTTCTTCACACTACTCAAGAAGAAAAACAATTTCGAGTGGACACCAGAGTGTCAGCAAACCTTGAAGGAGTTGAAGAAATATTTGTCAAACCCTCCGTTGCTCTCAAAACCAAAAGAAAGTGAAACGTTGCTACTCTACCTCACGGTCTCAGAAGTTACGGTAAGTGCAGTTTTTGTACGAGAGGACGAAGGTACGCAATCTCCTATTTATTATGTTAGCATGATTTTAACGGGAGCAGAAACTCACTACCCACATCTAGAAAAGCTGGTCTTAGCTCTCGTAGTGGCCGCTCGGAAGCTGAGGCCCTACTTCTAATGCCACATGATAGTTGTGGTAACTACTTTCCCTTTGAGGAATATCCTCCATAAACCCAAGCTCTGGGGTAGATTGTCCAAATGGGCCGTCAAAATGAGTAAATTCGATGTAGAGTATAAATCGAGGACTGCAATTAAGTCACAAGTCTTGGCTGACTTCGTGGCCGACTTCAGTCCGGGACTATTGCCTCTGACAGATAAGGAGGCAATAATGGTGTGAGAATCGACATCGAAAGTTTGGACCTTATTTATGGACGAAGCTTCAAATGTAAAAGGGTTCAGGCTCAGAATAGTTTTAATCACGCCTTCGGGGGAAACCTTAAGGCAAACCATCAGAACGATTCCTCTAACTAACAATGAAGTAGAGTACGAAACTTTGATTGCAGGGCTCGAATTGGCCCGGGGGCTTGACTCTGAAGTCATCGAAATCAAATGTGATTTGCAGTTAGTGGTAAATCAGGTCTACAGAATTTTAACACCAAAGAGGAACGTATGCAATAATATGTGGTAAAGGTTAAGGCTCTATTGGCATGATTATGAGAGTGGTCAATAACTCATATCCCGAGGGAAGATAACACGGAGGCAGATGCATTGGCTAATTTGGGCTCATCAACAGAAATCCAAAGATCGGAATCAGGGAGGGTAGTACAACTGATGAACTCAGCCTTGGATACAGATTACTGCAAGGTAAATTCGACTAGTTTGGTCTGGTACTGGCGAAACGAAATCATCGATTATCTCGAGCATGGAAAGTTGCCCAAAGACCCCAAAGCATCAAGAGCGTTACACACCAAAGATGCACGTTATAGCTTCAAGAAAGGCAATTGTACATAAAATCTTTTCAAGGCCCATTGGCCAGGTGCTTAGGAGCATCAGAAGCTAACTATGTCATGAGGGAAGTCCATGAAGGGATATGCGGCAACCACTCAGGTGCAGATTCTTTGGTGCTGAAATTAATTCGGGCAGGGTATTACTGGCCCCGTATGGAACAAGATGCCAAAGATTTCGTACGAAAATGTGATAAGTGCCAACATTACGCACCACTAATACATCAACCGTCAGAATCCCTACATTCAGTTCTGTCCCCATGGCCATTCATGAAATGGGGGATAGACATCATCAGACCGCTACTACCGGCTCCCTGAAAGGTAAGATTTCTTTTAATTTTAACTAACTATTTTTCTAAATGGGTGGAAGCAGGTCCTTATCAGAATATTGAAGAACGCAAAGTGGTCAACTTCCTGTGGAAAAATATAATTTGCAGGTTTGGAATACCAAAAGAAATTGCGTGCGACAATGGGCCACAGTTTATAGGCGCAAAAGTTACAAAGTTCCTTAAAGATTTGAAGATAAAGAGAATTACCTCTTCGCCTTATTATCCGAGCGCAAATGGTCAGGCGGAGTCAACAAAAAAAGTGATTATTCAAAACCTCAAGAAAAGGTTGCAAGCAGCAAAAGGCAACTGGCCTAAAGAATTACCTGGAGTTCTATGGGCTTGCCGAAAAACGGCCAAATCAAGCACAAGAGAAATCCCTTTTTCCCTTGCATACGATGCAGAAGCTTTGATACCGGTGGAAGTGGGGGAACCAACCTTAAGGTATTCCCAGGCAAACGAAGAATCGAACAACGAAGCAATGCTAATCAACTTGGACCTGCTCGAGGAACGCAGGAACTTGGCGCATGTCATAATGGCAGCCTAAAAACAGACGATGGAGTGATATTATAATCAAAGAGCCAACCTCCGATATTTCAAAGTGGGGGACTTGGTCTTGAGGAAGGTAACCAAAAATACCCGGGAACTCAACGCGGGCAAGTTAGAAGCCCTTATCGGGTTTCAGCCATGAACGAGAAAGGATCTTACGAATTGGAAAATCAAAATGGAGACAAACTTCCCAACAACTGGAACGTGGATAAGGCTGTCCAACGGGACGGGTCGTCCCGTCCCGTCCCGGTCCTGTCCCGCGTCCCATCTCGGTCCCTTCCCATCCTGCCTCACTTAATTCTAAATGGTATGGGCCCATGTTAAACGGGACACGGGATGGGATGCGATGGCTATTTCGTCTCATTTGTCCCGTCCCGTTTC
>AWOL01S0099436.1:0-10852 GCA_000715115.1 Nicotiana otophora
AAATGCCAAGCATAATGCAACATTGGTATGATATTTGTTCGTTTTACTGTTTCTTCTTGTCTTGCTATGACATGATTTCTGATTTGAGTGTTTTCTTTGCAGTCTAACTTCCTTGCTTCCGAGGGCCTTCAGAAGTTGATCCTCGATAAAGAAAAACTCACGTCNCTGAGCGGGATCAACTGTTGACCGAGCAAGACCAAGTTGCTGCTCGCCTCCCAGCATTGGAATCACAAGCTGTCGAAGTCAGCTCGGTTGCAGAAGAGCGATCAGGAAGTAATGGCCCTTAGCCAAGAAGCCTCCCAATTAAATGTACAATTTTAAGAAGTCAAGGCTAAATGGTTCGAGGTCCAAAATGCTATTCTTGCTGTTGCCGAGCGCGAGGCTGTCTCTACAGAGAGACTAAATAATTTTGAGTCAGCCTTGACCTCTAAAGCTGAAGAGGCTGCTGCTGCTGAGGAGAAGCGTGCCCAGATGGAATAGAAGTATAAGAGGGTCATGGAACATAATAAGGTTCATATCTCCGCCATACCTGACCTTGATCTTAGCCTTAAGTCCATAAGATCCGAGCGGAATAGCCTTTCGACCGAGGTTGATTAGCTTAAGTTAGAACTCCAGCACCGACCGGATTTCCTCACTATTGAGAAAACACATTCTATGTATAGCATGAGGAGAAAAACCTTGGAAGAGGCCAAAACGAGCGTCATTGATTTTGATGCCGAGATCGCCAAGGCACATGAGGTGGAGTCAACCGCCCGAAGGTGCTTCCTGGTCCATACTAATGAACCTAACTCTTCTGGTTCCGCTTCCGAGTTCTCAATAACTAAAGAGGAACTTGAATGGGATTATGATGAAGTCCAAGACCCTAACCCGTCGACAAATCCGCCTACTTCTCCTGGGGGCGCAGACGCTTCTCTTCCCCCCAAGTTTCGGGGATGCAGTAGTTTAGTTTTTTTCTTTCTTTTGTTTTTCTTTTCATACTTTTGTACTTGTGATGCTTGACACATTTGTTTTTATATAAAAGTGCTTTTTCTTGTACGCATAGTTCAAAGCTTACTTTTTTGCGTTGAGTTATGCTAGGCTTCAGGTGTATTTTCCCGCGATAACATTTGGGTTCCAGGCATAAATTCTTCCGAAACCAACCCTTTACTTTGAGGGTTTGATAAGAGAGGGCCCTCTTATATTTAAGGTGCTCTTGAAAAGGACGTCTACTGTTCATTCCGGCACTAGGAATTGAAGTACTTGATTAACTTTCAAATGATTAAATTAATTCATCGTTTGGACAAGAAACAAGATAAAAATAAAAGAACTTTACTTTATTCCTCCCATTTTCAAAAGTACATAAGCATTCGTTGTGCTGGAAAAAAATTGCCATTACTTGTGGCTAATTTGTACAACTTATTTCTATGAGGCTGGCCTCGCAGTCCCCGATCCCGATGATATATTCTTGTTCCCGGATTTCGTAGCCTCGGTTCTATGTTAATCGGGTTGCCGTATTCTCATATCATTCCCCCCCAATGTTTGACTGCGAATCAGAACACTGGAAGTCTTGCTTCTTTGAATATTCCACTAGTGAATGGTTGGATAATCTTTGGTCCGATAACAAGCTTCATTTCCCTTTAGGAATTTTACTATAGAGCCAAAGATTATCTAACCACCCCCTAGTGGCTTGTGATGAAGGGGCACTCGTGAACAGTCGGGTAGCTTTTTTTTTTCCTGATAGCAAGCTTTGTTTACCATTAGGTACTTTTCATTGATGCCTCGTTAAAGACCTTACTAGAAAAACCCAATTAGGACAAAACCTGGACGAAGGGAAAAAGAGTGCAACATATACTTTTAGTATAAGCGGTGCTCATAAGTAATAATACCTTTTGAGGTGTGCCAAATTCCAGTTGCTCGGCAATTTTACTCCTTCTTGATTTTCCATTTCATATGATACTTTCTCGGTGACAGCTGAAACCCGGTAGAGGCCTTCCCATGTCAGACCCAGCTTTCCTGCATTGAGCTCTTGGGTGTTTTGAGTTACTTTCCTTAAAACCTAGTCTCCCACATTGAAATAACGGAGATTGGCTCTTCAATTATAGTATCTTTCCATTCTTTGTTTCTGTGCCACCATCCTTATATGCACCAAGTCCTTGCATTCGTCGAGCAGCTCCAATCTAACCAGCAATGTTTTGTTGTTTGCTTCTTCGTTCGCCCGGAAGTATCTCATGGTAGGTTCTCCCACTTCCACCGAGATCAAGGTTTCTGCTCCGTATACGAGAGAGAAAGGTGTCTCTCCCATAGCACTCCTGGTAACTCTTCGGGCCATTTGCCTTTGGCTGCCTCCAATCTCTTTTTGAGATTTTGAATAATAACCTTATTTGTCGATTCTGCTAGGCTGCTTGCGCTCGAGTGATATGGAAAAGATGTGATTCTTTTGATTTTTAAGTCTTTAAGGAATTTATTGACCTTTTCGCCTATAAATTGTGGCCCGTTGTTGCAGGTTATTTCCTTTTTGTAGTTTCAACCCACTTAGAAAGTAATTACTTAAAATAAAAAAAATTCTTACCTTACCGGGAGCCGGCAGCAGCAGCTTGACTATGTGCATCCCCCATTTTATGAATGGCCAAGGTGACAATACCGAATGCAATATCTCTATTGGTTGATGTACCAACGCCACATGACATAGACACTTGTTGCATATCTAAACAAATGCCTTGGCATCTTGCTCCATCCGGGGCTAGTAGTATCCTGCCCTAATTAACTTCAATACTAACGAGTCCGCCCCTGAGTGATTTCCACAGATTCCTTCTTGAACTTCTCTTATGACGTAATGTGCATTGGAGGCTCCTAAATATTGGGCCAACGGGCTTTGGAAAGACTTTCTATATAATTAGCCTCCCCAAAAGTTGTAACGAGCTGCTTTAGTGCGGAGTGCCTTGGATGCCTGGGATCTTCGGGTAGTTTTTCGTGCTCAAGATAGTCGATGATCTCATTTCTTCAATAGCAGACCAAATTGATCGCATTCACTTCATAATAAACGTCCACATCCAATACTGAACGCATGAGCTGTACGACCGTACTGGAGTCTGATCCCTTCATTTTTGTGGATGAGCCTAGATTGGCCAAGGCGTCCGCCTGTATTTTTTTAGCAATCCACCAGGCAATGTGCCTTAGGTTAATTTTCATATATATATATAAAAAATAATAAAGTACAACAAAGGAGGGAGGGACATAAACCTTACATCTGAGACTGTGGTGGATACATGGTCATCCGAACATGACAACCAAATGAATCCTGATAATTATGTGAAGTTAGACCTAAATTCAGGTGCCAACTGCCTATCAGAAACTTATAGACAATTTTTCATCTCTCGTGAATCATGGGAGTAGAGCCTAGACTTTCACTATATATTGTTGCATGCGTTCCTCTTTGGTGTCGAAGACTCCATATACCTAATTTACTACCAGTTGGGAATCACATTTGATTTCAATGACCTCAGAGTCTAGTCCCCGGGCTAGTTCAAGTCCTACAATCTAAAGCAATGACCTCAGAGTCTAGTCCCCGGTCCAGTTAAGTTCCCCGACAACAGCACCAAAAAATGATCTCGTCCAATTTCACTCCTCTCTTTGAGGTTATGAAAACGGTCGATGCAATAGTAATACCCAACAAGAGTCAGGGTCGAATTCCGCAGGGAGCTATATNGCCAGTTAAGGTCCCCGACAACAGCACCAAAAAATGATCTCGTCCAATTTCACTCCTCTCTTTGAAGTTATGAAAACGGTCGATGCAATAGTAATACCCAACAAGAGTCGGGGTCGAATTCCACAGGGAGCTATATGAATGGGTGTTAGTAGTATATATCTTAGCACATGAATTTATATATCTAAATTTTCACTTCCGCAATTGAGATTCAAAGAATGAAACTAAACTACGATTGCGATTCAAAGAATGAAACTAGAAAATTGTTTTTGTTGTTTTCCAAATGATATAAAAGGCCTAGAACTATGACCTTCACCTAGGTGTTTTCCTAATGGGTTGTAAACTTTAAAACTTGTTTTATTGGTCGGAGTGTATTATAGCTAACAACACTCACGTACCCACTCAATACCTCTCGGTCAGAGAGTGATTTTGCCCAATTTGGCTTTCTCAAGTCCAAATGGGTATTGAACAAAATAGTTTATAAAAAACTCAAGTTGGGTTTTACTATCTCTAGGTTCAACCCTTTAATTAGGCTTATCAATCTTCCGATTGACCCAATTTCTTGCTAGCCAAGTTTTCCTAGATTATGTCTCTCTTTCTCAAGTAGAGATTAAGTCAATTAGGCATGAATTAATGTTTGCAACCATTAAATCTTCAAATAAAAATAAGAACAAGGCTAGATAATAAACACCAAATCATAAACAAGCAATAAATCAAACACCCATTAAGTTTACATACTAGGGTTGAGTCACAACCCTAGCGAAAATTTAGCTACTCATACTTAAACTAGGAGAAACACGAGAAGAAATGATAATTAGACCCATATTGATAATTAAAATGATGAAATCAATATTCAAAAAGCTCAAAATAGCAAAAACTACTAAAAAGAATAAAAGAAACCGTCTACTGTAGCAGCTGATGTCAAAAGTTGACCTAAAAAGTGAAACTCTTCCATTTATACAAAGCTGGTATTTTCGGACAAAAATGCCCTTTCGGAGGTTCTGCGGCCGGACAATTCCATGCGCGGTCCGCACTTTGTTCATCTTGAAAAAGTTGGAAATCTGCGGCTGCATAATAGTGAAGTACGGCCGCACTGCCCTCTTTCTGCGGTCTGCACAATAATGTCTGTGGCCGCACTTTGTTCTTCTGCGGTCCGCACATGGAATTGTGCAGTCGTGTAGCTTTTCTTTTGCGGCTGTACAATAATTGTGCGGTCCGTATCCTGCAACATTCTCTGATGGAATTTCTTTATGACCTGTGGCCGCAGATGATATTCTGCGGTCCGCACTTTGAGCTTTTGTGCCTGTTTTTGTCCTTGAGTTCAGATTACTTCTTCTTGAGTTTGATTTCATCTCGGGAGCTCATCTTCCAATATTCCTGCAATTAAGTACATTTCATCAGTTTTCGGGAACACAATTTAGCGCTTTTGGACTAAAACGAAAACTAAAAGGCGCTAATAAGTAGTCAAAATCCCCACTTATCACCCGCGTAACGAATAAAATAGTCGAACAGATGCTATGAATCCTCCTTAGGAAATAAGGAACAAAATACAAAAAAATAAGTAGAGGGAACCGTACTCAACACCTCACTGTTGTGGCGTGCAACCCGATCCACACATGTTACCTTTGCGGTATGCAACCCGATCCAAACATGACACTGTTGCGGTGTGTAACCCGATCCAAGCAACATACCCATGGAGGCATACCACGCAATCCACACATAATAATAAATAAGGAAATAACCATCAATCTATAATGCTTATACCTACAAAATACCCGAATATCGACCACAAGCACGCCAAGTGCAAAAATACAACCTTGGGGAGACGGATAGTGCCATGCGCTATAAAACTCGAGCTCGACTAAGGTGCAATATCAATAAGTTACACAGAACCACAACACGCATGTGAATAATCAGGCTGTCTCACAACCCACATGGCATAATAGAGTATTATAGAGAATAGGTGATGAAAGGATTAACACCCAACACCCGAAGACTCCTCCATAAGTAGTGCTATGCTGAATGAACACATCTGACCTGATCTGATGTAGAGCACACATCCACATTAAGTCTGCTAGCAGACCTCAATCTGATTCCGATCATCCCATACTGGGCAACTAACCTTCCAAGGAACAACCGTCAAATCCAGAATAAACTCCCACAATTCACAACTAGAGGAATAGAGTGCCTCTCAATCATAACCTCTCCCATTGGCGACAATACCAAAATCTCTATACCTAATTTAAATCTCTAACAATCGAATGACTAACACGTCACACTTATACGATCTTCCCGTGGGATATACTCCCACAACCTTCCACACCAGGTAGTAAAATCTGAACATTAATGGCCATCGACCGTGCTATTTCTATAATACTGGCCAAGCATCTGCATTTCAATACGCAACACTCCTACCACGAAACACACCATCCTCAGGCTGCCCGAAAATAGTGCCAGCATACTCTGAACATCTGAAATCCTCCCTTGTTCCTCCGAGCTCATGACATCTCATCAACACCATATCGCATCCTTGATCCTTAACTTCTAATTTCCATGCCGCTCACTGCACCTATCATGCCGCTACACGAGAGTACAAGAATTTCATCATAACTCATGAACCACCAATAGAATAACCACTTCATCGTCTAGAACCCTTTCACTCAACACAATTCAGAGGAACGCTGGTAACACGCAACCGAATTCCTATTACCACAGAAAATACAAACTTAAGTTGTGGTCTAAACTACCATAACTCTTCCAGGATCCATCTACACATAACATGACATTATAATCAAATACCTCCAAATCAATCAAATTACGGCGGCTGTCAAGACCACACGTACTGCCCCAAATCACTTGTATAACATAACACACCGAAGGAACTGATCATTGCCTCAATCACGTTGATTCAAACTATTACCAGTCGACCCAACTTCCTCTAATTTACTCTTGACCTGCCTTAGAAATAATAATATCTTCATTCAAAAACATAACGAAACTCTATCAACACTCATCCCGAGTGACCCAAATCACGAGATCACATTGTTTCAATATCCACAGCAAGAACTCGATCTTTAACCACACAATGGACCCAAAATCCTTAGACATCGTGCTTACATCCTTGAACCCATTAGAACCATTATTAAGAGTTACCCACCCTGTCCTGGTCCCGGTTATAACCAAACTCCAACGCTTTGCTATCACGTGAACACCCTCTCAATGAAGCAACCGGCTGAATTCTTTTCCTTGTACATCACATCCACAAGAAGCATAAACTCTAAGTCTTCCCAAAACTGCACATGAATCGATAAGGCAAATTATAGCCCACATTCATCAAGTTCTCCGCTCGAATTACTCCTGATGTTTTATTTTCTTAGTCATAATAACCCACCAATGCACCGATAACCAGCAACTGCACCATCAGACAACCACGCGATCCAATCGTAGACGGTGGGGCTCCCCCACTTAGCTTTAAGCTACAATTACATAAACCTAGAACCCACAACGATTCCTCCTTCTCTATTACCATGATCTCGCACCTTTAACCCACCAAATTGCTCTAAATCTTTTTGTTAAACGTTTCATGAACATTCTAAATCGTCAGCCACAAACACATATTTGACCTCTTACCGGGTAGCAAGTAGAATTCTTCATAGAAGCTTCATCAACATCATGCAACCGCTAACCTACTCACAGGAGATAACCCACCTGTGTAATTCCATGCCGACATCTTCCAACGACGTTGCATTGGGTACAACTACCACGCATTCAGTAAACCCTATTGAGCCCATGCTTGTCCACCAGCTGTACAAGTCTGTTCCTTCCCCATTGACATCAACTGAAAGTCCGACAATACGTTCCAAACTCGAAGTCACGTTGTATCCAAAAATGGTAATCAAGTTTTCACACCCATCTTCATTTCAAGCAAATTCCTCTTTTCCATACTCAATCTTCCTCAATGTAGTAGCTTCCATCTCAAATAAAATTTGTAGACCTAGTCGCTTCCCACTAAAATCCCCAAATCGCTCTAAACTTTTCTCAAGGCACGTGCTTATCCTACCACAGAATCCATATGCTACTCTACCACTCTCACTTCGGTTAAACCATCTCATTTAAGCAACTTCTCGACCTCTGCTTTTCATACTTGACCTGCTAGTAATTCAACCACCGTGAGACACCTACCACCATGTCCTTCCTCATCCTTCGCTGCCCAAATGTTTCCTCAAATCAAATCCATATCTACAGCACCTGAACTAATAAATTGCTACCAATTCTAAGCCTCTTCGAAGACCATCTTTCTTGACCCATCAACATTAGAAATACCGACATGATTCTGAAACCGCTACACACGGCCATCTCTGGCAACCGTTTCTCAGGCACCATTTCATAACACACTGCCCCGAAGCAAATCAAAGAAGACCATAACAACGGCGAACCTTAATGTGTCTAAACAAGGACAACGACACCACATCATAAATGAGAATTCCACCATGCTCGAAAATATCAAGTCTCGTTACTCCATCAACAAAAGCGTGAACATCCATAGTCTGATTGCCTTTCCTTCGCTAGAATTAAATGTCGAACCTCTAAACCATGCACTGAGAAATCCTCCTTTCGAGTAACTCACTGCCTCGACACATAAACTAGCACCCTATCATTACACCAACACTGTGCGATAACAACACATGAACATCATAATAATCCGTGCATAGCCTCAAAACCATAGGAAATACAGATACTGGGCTGAAATGATAGAACACCCTTCCACAAGGTGATGATAATAGCCTGCCCGAATACGCAGGGAGAAACATCCTGCACCACGTCTGTAGTACCACTACCACTCCTCAATGTCCAATTGATAACAAGCACTCCACTTCGCATAAGATTGAGTAGGAAGGAAATGAAGGCATACGCTCCAATGAAATCAAACCGCGCGAAGAGGAATCAAGAAGGAAAGTGCTCCTAACACCCCTGTAGCCTCTCAAAGATAAGTACAGACGTCTCCGTACCGATCCGCAAGACTCTGCTAGACTTGCNGTCTAGAACCCTTTCACTCAACACAATTCAGAGGAACGCTGGTAACACGCAACCGAATTCCTATTACCACAGAAAATACAAACTTAAGTTGTGGTCTAAACTACCATAACTCTTCCAGGATCCATCTACACATAACATGACATTATAATCAAATACCTCCAAATCAATCAAATTACGGCGGCTGTCAAGACCACACGTACTGCCCCAATCACTTGTATAACATAACACACCGAAGGAACTGATCATTGCCTCAATCACATTGATTCAAACTATTACCAGTCGACCCAACTTCCTTTAATTTACTCTTGACCTGCCTTAGAAATAATAATATCTTCATTCAAAAACATAACGAAACTCTATCAACACTCATCCCGAGTGACCCAAATCACGAGATCACATTGTTTCAATATCCACAGCAAGAACTCGATCTTTAACCACACAATGGACCCAAAATCCTTAGACATCGTGCTTACATCCTTGAACCCATTAGAACCATTATTAAGAGTTACCCACCCTGTCCTGGTCCCGGTTATAACCAAACTCCAACGCTTTGCTATCACGTGAACACCCTCTCAATGAAGCAACCGGCTGAATTCTTTTCCTTGTACATCACATCCACAAGAAGCATAAACTCTAAGTCTTCCCAAAACTGCACATGAATCGATAAGGCAAATTATAGCCCACATTCATCAAGTTCTCCGCTCGAATTACTCCTGATGTTTTATTTTCTTAGTCATAATAACCCACCAATGCACCGATAACCAGCAACTGCACCATCAGACAACCACGCGATCCAATCGTAGACGGTGGGGCTCCCCCACTTAGCTTTAAGCTACAATTACATAAACCTAGAACCCACAACGATTCCTCCTTCTCTATTACCATGATCTCGCACCTTTAACCCACCAAATTGCTCTAAATCTTTTTGTTAAACGTTTCATGAACATTCTAAATCGTCAGCCACAAACACATATTTGACCTCTTACCGGGTAGCAAGTAGAATTCTTCATAGAAGCTTCATCAACATCATGCAACCGCTAACCTACTCACAGGAGATAACCCACCTGTGTAATTCCATGCCGACATCTTCCAACGACGTTGCATTGGGTACAACTACCACGCATTCAGTAAACCCTATTGAGCCCATGCTTGTCCACCAGCTGTACAAGTCTGTTCCTTCCCCATTGACATCAACTGAAAGTCCGACAATACGTTCCAAACTCGAAGTCACGTTGTATCCAAAAATGGTAATCAAGTTTTCACACCCATCTTCATTTCAAGCAAATTCCTCTTTTCCATACTCAATCTTCCTCAATGTAGTAGCTTCCATCTCAAATAAAATTTGTAGACCTAGTCGCTTCCCACTAAAATCCCCAAATCGCTCTAAACTTTTCTCAAGGCACGTGCTTATCCTACCACAGAATCCATATGCTACTCTACCACTCTCACTTCGGTTAAACCATCTCATTTAAGCAACTTCTCGACCTCTGCTTTTCATACTTGACCTGCTAGTAATTCAACCACCGTGAGACACCTACCACCATGTCCTTCCTCATCCTTCGCTGCCCAAATGTTTCCTCAAATCAAATCCATATCTACAGCACCTGAACTAATAAATTGCTACCAATTCTAAGCCTCTTCGAAGACCATCTTTCTTGACCCATCAACATTAGAAATACCGACATGATTCTGAAACCGCTACACACGGCCATCTCTGGCAACCGTTTCTCAGGCACCATTTCATAACACACTGCCCCGAAGCAAATCAAAGAAGACCATAACAACGGCGAACCTTAATGTGTCTAAACAAGGACAACGACACCACATCATANCCTCTGCTTTTCATACTTGACCTGCTAGTAATTCAACCACCGTGAGACACCTACCACCATGTCCTTCCTCATCCTTCGCTGCCCAAATGTTTCCTCAAATCAAATCCATATCTACAGCACCTGAACTAATAAATTGCTACCAATTCTAAGCCTCTTCGAAGACCATCTTTCTTGACCCATCAACATTAGAAATACCGACATGATTCTGAAACCGCTACACACGGCCATCTCTGGCAACCGTTTCTCAGGCACCATTTCATAACACACTGCCCCGAAGCAAATCAAAGAAGACCATAACAAC
>AWOL01S0099446.1:0-13369 GCA_000715115.1 Nicotiana otophora
ACATATACAAATCAGAGACATGTAAGAATGAAAGTGCAAAAGTTAGGTGACTCACCAGTTAAGCGAGAAAAATGTACAAAGTATGGAAGTCCACAGTATATAGCAAGATTTCAGAACTGACGGGCCTTGGCTTCTAGCCGGCCAAAGTTAGAGTATAGAATGCAAAATCAGAATAACCTTAGGTCTAGTAGTATATAGTGAGTTCAGAAAGTAGTCGAAGGTCCTTTTAAAAGGGGATGGGGAAGAGTATATATAGTGATAGAAATCAGCACATAAACATGGAAATAAATCAGTCATATGCAAGAAAATATTTCAGAATCAGTTATAGGTAATTTAGGGCACAAATCAAAGGATTCAGCAAATCAGAGAAACATCCGAGATTATTCAGAATATTTAAAGTAAATACACAGACATACCAAAACACAAATCGTTCAAACTTATTAAGGCAGACTTTAAAGGACACACAAATAATATCGAAACAAAAATTATTCAGAATATTTAAGCAAATATTAAAGGAAACACAAATAATACCAAAACAAAAATTATTCAGAATATTTAAACAAATATTAAAGTAAAAATCAGGAAAAACATAAGGAAAGAAAGTAATCGTACACATAAAGGAAAGATTCACCATAATCGGTAAGAAAAGGAGAAAGTTTCAAACCCTAGTTTTAGGAAAAGTGTGAAATTAGTGGAAAATAAAGTAAAAGTCGCACAAAATAAGATGAATAGAAGCGGAATAACATTAAAAATCAGAAAATCGAACCTATTTTGGTCCGATTGAAAGGGTTTGAAACCCTAATTGGGGGTAGGTATGAATCATCAACAGATATGAAGAATATTCGTTACTCACAAAGAATAAATGATGAACATAGTCGGAATAGCCACAAAAATTAGAGGTGTGAACCGATTTGGTTCGATTTTGGCAAGATTTGCTTGCCATGTTAGGCAAGCAACTAAGTAAGATCATAGACGAGTAGCCAGTGGTGAGGAGAGGTAAATAAGGTAAGGGAATCCATGGTGGATTCCATTTTGGGGACGGATTGGGGGGGAGGGGTTGATAGGAACGGCGGCTAGGGTTCATGAGAGATGAGAGACGAGAGAATTCTAGGAGGGCGAGGTGGTATCAAATGATTAGGGTTAGGGGTTTAGGTTGGTTTAAAGGGGAGGGTATAACATGGACCGTTGATCTCTATGATTAGGGTTAGGGGTTTAGGTTGGTTTAAAGGGGAGGGTGTAACGTGTACCGTTGATCTTAGAGATCAATGGTCACGATTTAAAAGGGTCCTGGATCGGGTGTTTAAATAGGTACGGGAATTGGGCTAATGGGTCTTGGGCCAAGGGTATTGGGCTGGTGTAAGGGTGTTGGGTTAAAGCTGAAAATAGGGAATTTTAGGGCTAGATTTTAAATACCCACTATTTAACAAATAAATAATTTATAAAATAATTAATAAATAACAAAAATATCATTTATACATGAAAACGATTAACAATAATTACTTAACATTATAAAAATATAAAAAGTCATTTTCTGTATGAATAATGTAATTATATATGCATATGGGCTATTATTGCAAAATATGCAATTTGGCCCCTAACAAATGCAAATGTAATTATGATAAATGCACTAAAAATATTTAAAACCTCACATTGGTATAAATGATAAGTTTAGATGATTAAATCATCATAAAAATAATTTGTAGGGTAATTATTGGATATTTATATAATAAAAATACAGAAATAAATTGATTTAAAGTCTTTAGAAATTAGGAAAAAGTATGAAAAATACTTGTGTATGCTTGTAAATCAAATGATGATGCATATGCGCTATTTTGAAGGTATATATATATATATTTTGAAAATATAAGAGAAAAATTGGGTATCAACATCGCTCTTAGGGTAAGCCTTTGATCTTTCTCCGTGTTTTATGTTTACTTCATATTTTATGTCGAGTCCAGCTTTTTGTTCTTACTCGTTATGTCTTTCTTTCATACTGTGATCTTGGATATCGAGAGTGCCCGCCGATAGGAGAGGCGTAAGGCCATTTTCCAGAAGATGGAGCGGAAATATCGCGAATACCGTGATAAACACCGCGAGATTTGCAGGCGGTTTGGTGGAAGCAACACTTTCTAGGCTCTCCGAAGTGAATTGAAGGAGAAGGATGACGAATTGATGAGAGTCATTGGAAAATGTAGCGAACTCAAGGGGGCGTTGAGGGACAAAGAAAAGGAATTCGAGGTGAGCAATGGGGTGGAGGCTCAATGCGCCGATCTTCAAGCCCAGGTGGTTTCATTGTGTGCTGAGATCGAGGAGTGTCAACTCAAAGTAGATGCTCTGAGTGGAGAGGTTGCTGATAAGGTGGCGGGCTTAGAGAAAGCGGAGTTAGCCCAGTTGTCAGCTTCGAGGAAGGCAGAGGCTTTCACAATTGTGATCCGTGTTCTTCGTTCTGAGCGGGAGAGTGCTTTGGAGACGGCCAGGCTCAGGGAGGAGCGGCTTGATGAGCGGATAGGAGAGATGGAGAAAGTGGCTTCGAGCCTTGGTGATCGAGTCGCAGTTCTAGAGGCTGAAAAGGTGCAATTGTTGGCTCAGCCGTCCTCTTCCCGCACTTCTGCTTTTCCTGACATTCCGCGAGATTTGTACGAGGAATGGATCCATGCTGAGGCCCAGCTGGATATATTCAGGGACCTGATGGGATGGGGGCTTTCAGAAGCCGACTTCAAGGACGCTCGTGCTAAGGCACATAAAGCTCGGTTCGCTTATGGCTATGATCCCGCTACACCAAAAGCCGGTGATGAAGAGGAGGTTGCAGGCGTGGATCGGATCAAACATGATGCCTGATATGAGGATGGATATTCCGCTGGTGATGGCGATGGCGATGGAGAGAAAGTAGGTGGAGATGGTATGGGCGACCAAGATGGTGGCGCTGCTGGGTCAGGTGGTGATTAGTTGTTCTTTTTGGTTTAGCCGCAGATTTGTGTGTACTTTTTTATTTGTAGGCGTGCAACCTTTGTAAATAATATTCTATAGTATGAAGTGTTAGATTGTTTTTCATACCTAATTCCTTTTCTTTGTTCGGGTTTGTGCGCTTTTCTGATTTTGTTGTTTGGTTGCCTTTGTCATAATAAATTTGTTCGAGTAGACTGAACGATTTTGAAAGTAGCCTTAATTCGAACGAGGTCGAATGTAACCTTTAATTAATTGAGGTCGTGGGACGAGTAGATGTTAACTTGAATGAGGTCGAATGTAACCTTTAATTAAATGGGGTCGTGGGCCGGATAGGTGTTAATTTGAACGAGGTCAAATGTAACCTTTAATTAATTGAGGTCGTGGGCTGAATAAGTGTTAATTCGAATGTAGTCGAATGTAACCTTTAATTAAATAGGTTCGTGGGCCGGATATGTGTTAATTCGAACAAGGTCGAATGTAACCTTTAATTAGATGGGGTCGTGGGCCGTATAGGTGTTAATTAGAACGAGGTCGAATGTAACCTTTAATTAAATGGGGCAGTTGGTTGGATAGGTGTTAATTCGAACGAGGTCGAATGTAACCTTTAATTAAATGGGGTCGTGGGCCGTATAGGTGTTAATTAGAACGAGGTCGAATGTAACCTTTAATTAAATGGGGTCGTGGGCCGAATATGTGTTAATTCGAGTGAGATCGAATGTAACCTTTTATTAAATAGAGCCGTGGGCCGGATAAGTGTTAATTCGAACGAGGTCGAATGTAACCTTTAATTAAATGGGATCGTGGGCTGGATAGGTGTTAATGCAAACGTGGTCAAATGTAACCTTTAATTAAATGGGGTCGCGGGCCGGATATGTGTTAATTCAAACGAGTTCGAATGTAACTTTTAATTAAATGGGGCTGTGGGCCGGATAGGTGTTAATTCGAACGAGGTCGAACGTAACCTTTACTTGGGGAGAGCGGGAATAAATTTCACGTACTTTTGCTTTTTATTCATATTCTTGGAGAGATTTACATATTTTCCCGGTGCTGGCTGGTAGTTCAGTCCCAACCCCAGTCTATCTAGTCCATTCATTGGTCGAACTGGAAAAATAGTGAGAGATCGAGAAATGAACTAGCCGTCCAGTGCCCTCGTTTGTGCGCGCATCAACATGAAGTATCCCCATCCTCGCCTTGTTAAAAATCTCCTCGAGAAAACCCAATTGGGAAAAAACTCAAGTGAGGGAAAAGAGTGTGACTTTAGAAACCCCGTCCTTTAAAAGTTGAAGTACTTGAGGTGTGTAATGTTCCAGTTGTTTGGTAGTCGCTTTCCTTCCATTGTTTCTAGTATGAATGATCATTTGTTTGTCGTTGCCGTGATTTTATAGGGGTCATCCCAGTTTGTTCCTAGTTTGCCTTCCCGTGGATCTTTTTTTGCTTGCGTTTTGGCTTTCAGCACCTAGTCCCCGACTTTAAGTGGCCTGATCTTTGCTATTTTGTTATAGTAGCATTTTGCTTGCTGCTTTTGGGCGACCATTCTCACATAGGCCATATCTATTCGTTCCTCGAATTCGTTGAGTTCCTTCCTTATACTTTCATCGTTCTGGGGTTCGCTTTCGCAAAAGTATCTTAGACTGGGATCCCCGACCTCGACTGGTATTACTGCGTCAGTCCCATAGACTAACGAGTATGACATTTCCCCTGTGCTCATTTTTGGCATTGTTCGGTAGGCCAAGAGTACTTTTGGTAATATCTCCGGCCATAGTCCTTTGCATTCTTCGAGTTTCTTTTTCATGATGTTCAGTATTGACTTGTTGGAGGATGCCACTTGACCATTACCCACGGGGTAGTAAGGCATTGACAGTATTCTTTTGATGTGCCATTCTTCAAAAAAGTTGGCGACCTTCTTTCCTGCAAATTGGGGTCCGTTGTCGCAGCTGATTTCTTTGGGGAGACCGAAACGGCATACGATGTTCTTCCATATGAAGACGATTACTTCTTGTTTACGTATTTGGGCGAATGCTCATGCTTTCACCCATTTAGATAAATAATCAGTTAAAACCAAGAGAAATCGTACATTACCTCATCTGGCCGGGAGGGGCCCCACGATATCCATTCCCCATTTGATGAACGACCAAGGGAAACTACTGAGTGTAGGTGTTCGCCTGCTTGGTGGATCATTGGGGCGTATTTCTGGCATTGCTCACATCTTTTCACAATTTACGGTCTCCTTTTTCATGGTGGGCCAGTAGTATCCTGCTCGTATGAGGCACCTGACCAAAGCTCGATTGCCAGAGTGAGCTCCACAGTGGCCCTCGTGCACTTCTTCAAGGACGCGCCGCGTCTGATTTGGGCCCAAGCATTTCGCTAGGGGGCCGCCATATGTCATTTTATATAGGTCGTTGTGAACGATGTTGTACCTAGCCGCTTGCATTCGCAACTTATTGGCCTATTTTTTATCACTTGGGAGTATGTCGTCCTGTAAATATGTAATAATACGATTGCACCAGTTCCAAGTTAGGTTTATAGTTCTTACCTCGATTTGGTTTATCGATGAGTTGAGGAGGTGGACCATAATTTGGTCTCTGGTTGTGATATTTTTGGTGGCTGCTGCTAATTTGGTGAGGCCGTCCTCCTCGATATTCTACGCTCGGGGGATCTGGTCGAGTTGACATTCGTCGAACTCGGGTAGTAGTATGCAGATTTCAGTATGGTATTTTTGTAACCTTTGATCCTTGATTTGGAAAGTCCCTGTGACTTGGTTGACCACGAGCTGAGAATCGCAACGCAGCCTTAGCCGCTTCGCCCCATATTTGAGTGCTAGTCTTAGTCCAGCAATTACAGCCTCATACTCGGCCTCGTTGTTAGTCATGTCAGGGCACCTTATGGAATGTCGAATAACTTCGCCTGTGAGGACTTCGAGTATGAGTCCCAGCCCGGACCCCGACGCGTTAGATGCATCATCAGTGTATAGGTCCCAGAGGTCGTGTATTTAGGAAGAAGCGTGGACGACTTCCTTTTAGACTTCGGACAGTATATGCGCACTGAAGTCGGCGACGAAGTTGGCGAGGACCTGAGACTTTATTACCGTTTGCGGTCGATATGTAATATTATGCTCGCTTAGTTCGATGGCCCATTTGGCCAATCTCCCCGAAAGTTCGGGTTTGTGTAAAATGCTTCTTAAGGGGAAAGTTGTGATGACCGAGATGGGGTGGCATGAGAAATACGGTCTAAGCTTCCATGAAGCTACGACCAAGGCCAGAGCCAGTTTTTCAAGGTGGTGGTACCTCGTCTCGGCGTCGACTAGTGTATTCCTAATGTAATAGATGGGAGATTGTGTACCTTTGTTTTCTTGGACTAAGACTGCGCTCACAGCTACTTCGGACATGGCGAGATAGATGAGGAAAGGCTATCCTGGTTCTAGTTTTGAGAGAAATGGTGGCGAGGACAGGTATACTTTTAACTCCTTCAGTGCCTGGACACACTCAGGGGTCATTGGAGGTCGTTCTCCTTTTTGAGTACATCGAAGAACTTGTGGCACCTATCGGAGGATCGCGAGATGAACTTTGACAAAGCGACGATACGGGCGGTTAGTTTCTGGACTTGCTTTTTGGTGGTCAAGTGTTCTGGTATACTCTCTATGGCCTTGATTTGGTCGGAATTGACCTCGATACCCCACTGCGATACTAGGAAACCCAAGAATTTTCCTGAGGCCACGCTGAATACACACTTTTCGGGGTTCAATTTCATACCGTATTGCCTGAGTATGCCGAAGGCTTCTCTTAAATGGTCGATGTGATCTTCTTTCTTTTTGGACTTTACCAGCATGTCGTCGATGTATACCTCCATCATTTTTCTGAGTTGTTCTTTGAACATCTTCGTCACCAGCCTTTGGTAAGTTGCCCCCGCATTTTTCAGTCCGAAAGGCATGACCCTGTAGCAGTACGTCCCGTGGTGGGTGATGAAGGTGATTTTTTCCTGGTCCTCTTCCTCCATAAGGATATGTTTGTAGCTCGAGTAGGTATCCAAGAAACTCAGTAACTCATGCCCGATTGTCGCATCGATGAGTTAGTCGATTTGAGGTAGTGGAAACGAGTCCTTGGGGCAAGCCTTATTCAGGTCGGTGAAATCTACGCACATTCACCAATTGTTGTTTTTCCTTTTCACCATGACCACGTTGGTACCCCATTGGGGGTACTTCGACTCTCTGACAAAGCCATTTTCCAATAATTTTTCCACTTCTTCGCACACCGCGTCATTGATTGTGGAATTGAACTTATGACAAACCTGCCTTACCGGGGGTAGAGTGGATCGACGTTCAATCTGTATGTGGTGATCTCCTTTGGGATACCTGGCATATCCACATGGCTAAAAGCAAATAAGTCCGCGTTAGCAATTAGAAATTTGCGAAACTTACACAGTTCTTGGAGTTTGCAGTCGATGTAAGCTTTCTTGCTGTGGTCGTTGATGTCTAATTGAACGGGGTCGAGGTCCTCTATGGTCGATCATGCGGCCTCGTCCATATCGGGGTGTCTGATGACGTCCTCGATGTCGTCGCCTACCGACCTCGACCATGTTGATTGCTATGCTTCTTTCTCTTTGTCTCTCATTTATTGGGTGGCCATGCAGTCTAGGGCGATGCGGTAGCACTCTTGGGATTGGTGTTGTTCCCCTCTTATGCTGAATATGCCCCATGAAGTTGGGAATTTGATGACTTGGTACAAGCTGGAGGGTATGGCCCTCATGGTGTATATCCACGGTCGCCCTATGATGGCGTTGTATGCCATGTCCTGGTCTATGACGTGGAATGTGGTTTCTAGAGTGATGCCACCCGCCAGGATAGGGAGTGTGATATCGCCAGATGTTTGTTCAACTGCATTGTTAAATCCTGTTAGTGTGATGCAACGTGGTACTATCTTGTCCTCGAGTTTCATTTGTGTGAGTACTTGGGGATGGATAATACACATGTCACTCCCGTTGTCTACCATAATTCGTCTTACATCGGTATCTAAAATTCGTAAAGTAATAACAAGAGTGTCATAGTGAGGGAATGTCAAACCACCGGTATCTGACTTATCGAAGATGATACTTTCTTCGAGTTCATTATACCGTTCGTGGGTGATGGACCGTTTGAGATTATGGGCCATGGTAAAATTCATGTTATTGATGGAAGCATTGTCTCCTCCGTTGATGATTATGCGGATGGTGCGGGCTGGCGAGGGTGACTTCGGTGGCCCTTGGTGTTGGTCGCGTCCCCTAGAAAAGTTGGTTCTTCCCCGATTTCTCAGCAATTCTTTAAGGTGTCGCTGTCGCAGCATGTTTATGACCTCCTATCTTAGGGCAATGCAATCTTCAGTTTTGTGTCCTCGCTCTTGATGAAAATCGCAGAGGGCGTCTGATTTTCTGGTATTCGGGCCTGACCTCATTTTTTGCGGCCACTTTACCTTTGGTCCGAGCTTCTCCAAAGCGTAGATGAATTCTGTAGGTGACACGCAAAAATTATGAACGGATAATAAATGGGGCATAGCTCTTTCATTCCGGTGAATCCCTGTTCTTGATCGGGGTGCGCCTTCTTCATTGCGAGGTGAGGATACAATGGTAGTTATGACATATGGGAAATGTCGTTCCCGGTTCGGCCGTGAAGTCGCCAGATCTCTTTGATGTCACTTCTCCGATCTTTTCTAGATTTTGCTTGTACTAAGGTCAGTCAATGAGTCGGCCCATTGAGGTCGTCTTCGTCTGCTCGTACTTCGGCATAGTATGCATTATGTATTTCGTCCCAAGTTGCTGGGGGGTATTTCATAGGCTAACTTAATAATTTTCTTGTCGCTCTTGAACCATTTTTGTTCAGCCTATTTTGAAAAGAAGTTACCGCCATTCCTTCTCATACAGTGGGAAAAGTCATTCTCACTCGGTTGAAACGGGCGAGGAAGTCCCTCTCCCGGGGACTGTTTGAGAGCAAAGATATCATTCACTCTTGCCTCGGCCTTCTTGGCCCCAGCATGAGCCATCACAAACATATCGGCCATTTCCTCAAAGATTTCGATGGAACATACTGGCAGTTGCGAGTACTAGGTTAATGCACCTCCCGTGAGGGTTTCACTGAATTTCTTTAGTAGAATGGAGGATGCTTGTTCTTTGGCGAGATCATTGCCTTTCACGACGGTGACGTAATTGATCACATGATCTTTGGGGTTGGTTGTGCCATCGTATATTTTTAGATAAGACGACATTTTAAAGGTCTTTGGTATGGCATGTGGGGCAGCGCTATCGCTGTACGGCTGCTCGACGAACCGACTTGCGTCTCTCTTCGGCAATAACTTAGGGGCGACTGATATTTTATCAACCATTTCTTGGTGCTCTCTCATTTGATCTCGAAGTGTCTTGTTTTCATTTTCCATTTCCTCCATCCTTTTCATAATGGCAGTGAGAGCGTCGTCACCTGCATTGTTAATAACACTATGAGTAATACCTGTCGTCGTGGGTGGAGGAGGTTGATCACGTTGCTCGTCCACTGATGGTGCGGCACATGTTCTCGCCTTTACTACGACCGCATCCTGAACAGGCTTATGGAGGACGTTGGTCAATGTATTAGTTAGCCAAGCCTCAAGGAGCTTCTTTATCGCTGGGGGTGTCTCCTCTCCCACGGATGTGGAGGCGGTCTTGCTGTAACACCCCAATTTTTTATTAATATTTACATTCTCGATTGAGCATTTTTAATATGAGGAGATATTTTACTTCGCACTTCCTAAATGTGAAATTGACACTATATGAAAATTCTTACTTTAGGTTGTGTTAATATTGACAAAGAAGTTACATGGTGTTGCTATGTGTAACACTTAATATTATTTTGATGAATTGTTATTAAATACATTATATAATTAGGGTTTTGGGCTGCCACCCTTTTGTATTTATCTAAAGATATTTAGTAGGTTGGGTAGTCACATTTTTCATATTTAACCAAAGTTCACATATTACTTTAGTTGACTTGCTTTTCTGTAACCTCCTCTCATATTTCATTCTTTCAAGACAAAGAAAACCCTTACCCTCTATCCTTCTTATCACCTGAAAAACTTCATGAAAACCATCATAAATCTCCCCTAAACTAACCAGCAAATCTCGTTCTTACTGAAGCTCAAGTTGCTCATCTCTTTTGTGGTAAGTTACTAAACCCGTTTTTACACTAGACAACTATTAGTGTTTTCTTCATATCATTTTGTATAGAGCTCCGTTTTAAGTGATCCAAGACTTTCTGAAAAGCAATTTCATAGATCTATAACTCTTATTCAGGAACCAAAATCAAGTTTTTCTTGTATTTACCCGAAAAGGGATCATAAAATATAGGGCAGGTGCTGCCCAGATTTTCAGTTTTAAAAATACTCCCTGTACTACTGTTAGTAATTTTAGCATACCTTTTTGTAAGAAACTGTATCGGGGTGATTCAAGATGTTCTGAAATTCTAAGACATATATCTACAACTGTAATGAGACCATACAGTCTAGTTTGTCTTTTTCATCTTCAAAACTGAGTCACAACACAAGACATTGATACTGTCCAGAATTTCTGTTTCACAAATATTGGGTAATTTTCACCAATATCATGTTTAGTTTGACATATTAAATCACTGAAATTATATAGATATTTGATTATGTATTTAAGGTATTTATACCTTTGTAAAATCTAAGAGAAAGTGTTTGAGAACGTGGACGAATTTGGTTTGTCTATGGCGTAGACGATGCGAACGTCCTCAAGTTGTGGTTGAACCTCATTTTATGGTAAAACACCAAGGTTTGTATATAAACTTTGTACTCTTTTTACTTGCTGGAATATTTTGAAACAAATTGATATTTTATTTTTTTCTTGTCTTCAATTTATATCATTGTATTCGTGTTATATCAAGTATTGTAAAATATTCGCTAAATCGAACAATCGTACGGATTGCTTGTATTACACCCTATGCGTCCCAAGGTGACGTATAATGAATATGAAACTTGTTAATCATGATTTAAATGCGTTTAAAGTCATAATATGACTATATATGATGTTTGGATAAAACATATAAAATTTGGGAAAAATCGAATTAAAGTTGCGGAAAAACAAACTAAGGATTTGCCTTGTAATAGAATTTTTTGAGAAATACATTTCGTGTACTATATGAGGTCTTTTTGGTACATATTATATACCAAATTGAAGATCTTGGAATGTAGTTTCTAACGCTTTTAACCGTTCATTCATACGATATCCAGATAAAAAGATATAAGCATCGTAAAATGGGCGAATGAGAGGGTGCCAAGCTAGCACCTTTTGACTTTTCAAAAGTTGTTATATATGTTTTAACTCGTCTCTCTCTCTCTCTCTCTCTCTCTTCAGTTTTACATAGAATCTGACCAGAGAACACCATAAAAATGGTCCTTGAGCTCTCTAATAGTGCTTCAAATAATACTAACATGTCGGGTACAAAATCGAGAAGCGATAACATCATAACGATCTCTACAACGTAAGTATCACTATATCGCCTCTTTTTTTTGTACTTTGAGTTTTGGAATGTATTTAATAGTTAATAAAAATTCCTAATTTCTGTTTTTAAGCTTTAAAATATCAAGAAAAGTTGATAAATTCATTTCCTAAAGGTTAGACCTCACGGGACAGTGATCGGAAGCCGTGAGTTCGAGTTATTTGACTGTTTTGTGGGCTGTTTCGTGTTGATTTTGGGCTTTCTATTGTGCTGCTAATTTATGGAGTTTGGAAGGATAAAAAGGGCGTGGAGAAATGCCACATGTGGTAGGGTAGCAGGTTGGTCGCTCGTTGTTGTAGTTACAGGCTAATTGATAACTTGTTGATTGGGTGTATTATGGTATATTTGGGGGTTTTNGAATCGAGAAGCGATAACATCAGAACGATCCCTACGTTGTAAGTATCGTTATATCGCCTCTTTCTTTTTGTAGTTTGAGTTTTGGAATGTATTTAATAGTTAATAAAAATTCCTAATTTCTATTTTTAAGCTTTAAAATATCAAGAAAAGTTTATAAATTAATTTCCTAAAGGTTAGACCTCACTGGACGGTGATTGGAAGCCGTGAGTTCGAGTTATTTGACTTTAAGTGGATTGTTTTATGGGTTGTTTCATGTTGCTTTTGGGCTGTCTATTGTGCTACTGATTTATAGAGTTTGGAAGGATAAAAAGGGCATGGAGAAACGCCACATGTGGTAGGGTAGTAGGTTGGTCGTTCGTTATTGTAGTTACAGGCTAATTGATAACTTGTTGATTGGGTGTATTATGGTATATTTGGGGGTTTTATTGTATTGAAGGTCCCAGATTGTAATTAGGTTGGTTTTGAGTTGCTGATTATATTATGTTTGTATCTCGCCTATAGTAGGCTTGAGGGAGTAGTAAAATCAGGGGAAATACTGCCCGTTTTATTTTAGATTCGAGTTATCGTTTAAGATACGTAATATACTACCGGCATCTAAATTGTACACGTATTTCTTTGTTATAGGGTTGGCGCGCTAGTTGTCATAAGCTTGTTGTTGACTTGCATTGACAACTTGAGGTATGTTAAGGCTATCCTCTTTTTGGCATGATCCAAATGATACAAACGAAACGAGCAAAATACGCAACTTTCATAAATGACTCTATTCATAGAAATACTAGGGGTGTCTATATTCTTGATTCCCTATGTGAATTATTATTATATCCTCTATTCATGGGTCTCAAAAAAATACGTATTTGATAAAGTTTGTCCGAAAGGCATATTGATTTTATGATATTCGAGAAATCTTATTATTGTATTTCTTATGCATTTCATGTATTTATACATGTACCTTGACCCATGACCAGAACGCATTATATACGCATATATTATATGTATATGGGATATGAGAAAAGGTTAAGGCGTTATATATGCACCACCACCTGATCAGCCGGTATATGTTCATGATTTTGCCCACAGTAGCCGAGATGATACGATGGGATGCCCTCAGAGATTTGATGATGTTATGTACACCTATACCAATACATGGTACGACATTTACATACACGTGCATGACATTATAAATGTTTCAGGATTAACAAAGTTATTTAGACCCACAGGTGGAATTATTTACCCCATGTTTTATGTATGTCTTTTTTGTACTGATTTTCATGCTTTACATACTCAGTACATTATTCGTACTGACGTCCCTTTTTGCCTAGGGACACTATGTTTCATGCCCGCGAGTGCAGGTAGACAGGCTGACGGTCCCCCTTCTTAGGATCCTTGATCAGCGAGAGTTGGTGTGCTCCATTTGATCCAGAGCTGCTTTGAGTTTTGGTACGATATGTTTGCATACATATATGGGTACGACGGGGCCTAGTCCCGTCCTTTATACAGTTATACACTCTAATAGAGGTCTGTAGAAAGTCATGTATAGTTAGATAGTATGTGGCC
>AWOL01S0099454.1:0-18216 GCA_000715115.1 Nicotiana otophora
CCACCGGTGCTGAAAGGTCCGAACTCAAAGAAGTATACTCAATTGCCATACAAGTCAAGTGTGGCACCAGAATTAATCCCGAAGCAGTTTAAAATGACTGATGTGCCAAAGTACGACAAAACTTAAGACTCTCAGGAGCATATTACCACTTATACAACGGCGATGAAGGGAAATGATTTAGCTACTCATGAAATTGAATCTGTTTTGCTGAAGAAATTTGGAGAGACTCTCACGAGGGGAGCATTGATGTGGTATTCACTGTTACCCAAACATTCCATGGACTTTTTTGAGATGCTCGCAGACTCTTTCATCAAGGCTCATGACGGGTCCCGAAGAGTATATGCTTGAAAGGACGACATATTCAGGATTGTGCAAGGAGAGTTCGAGTTGCTACGAGAGTTCGTTACCCAATTCTAGAAAGAGAGAATATTGCTCCTGGCTGTCCCGGATGAATGGGTGGCTGAAGCATTCACCTAGAGACCGAATTTGAGAAGTTCATACACTTCCCGAAAATTGATGGAAAGCATGCTTGAGTTTCAAGCAATGACTTAGGGGGATGTCCACAACCAGTATGAATCAAAGATAAGGATTGAAGATGATCAGGTTGCCTTTCCATCGTCGTCAAAAGGACAAGAAAATAATAGAGAAAAAGCAAAAGATGATTTCGACACGGACGGACGGTCTTTGAGGGGCCGGTTTTTGCCTTACGAACGGATCGAAGGCTGAGGCTGAGGCTTCCAGTCAGCATACAAGTTTGCCATCGATAGAAGGACTGATCGCGGTCGGAACAATAGATAATTGCAGGATAAAGAAGAGTCAGGGGTACAGGATCCTTCCTACCCTAAGATGTCAGAATACAATTTTAATGTCAGTGTAATGGGGTTGGTGTCAGCCATGAGAAACATCAAAGAAGCACGGTTCCCGAAACCAATGAGATCTGATCTGAGCCAGAGGGATCTCAACTTGTGGTGTGAATACCACGGGACAAATGGCCACCGGACAGGGGACTGCCGACACCTCCGGGAAAAAGTGGCAACATTGTTGAAGAATAGTCATCTCAGAAATATTTTGAGTGACCAAGCTAAGAACAATTATGGTCGTAACTGGCATAACGCGGAACCCTCAAAAGCAGGAGAAGATCTCCCGCGACAAACAATCAACATGATCTTCAGGGGGAACGAGATCAACAGAGTCACCTTTTTGGCATCAATAAAGACAAAAGTATCAATAGCTCATAGTAAAAGGCTCTGGGAAGTCGCTGAAGACGATATCACTTTCACGGAGGAGGACACATGCGTATTGTTGTTGCCACACAATGACGCACTGGTAATTTCTTTAAATGTTCTAGAATTTAAGATTAAACGTGTTCTAGTAGATCCAGGAAGTTCGGCCAATATCATGCAATGGAGAGTACTGGAGCAAGCTAAACTCACCGAAATAATCATTCTGGCCATAAAACGCCTCGTCGGATTCAACCTCGCGAGCGTGATAACCCGAGTAGAGATTTTGTTACCCACAAATGCCAAGGGAATAATGAAAACAACTTTTTTCGAAGTGGTAGATGGTGAAATGGGATATAACATTATTCTGGGAAGGTCGTGGTTGCACGAAATGAAAGTTGTACCATCAATATATCATCAATTGTTGAAGTTTCCAATGCCCGAATGAGTTAAACAGATAAGGGGTGACCAACTGGCGGCAAAGGAGATGAATGTAATTTCGATCTCCAGTATCAAAGGAAAGGAAAACACAGTATAGCAATTACAGGAACCGGCGCCCGCTCCCGAACTAAATGAAGTTAGCCCGGGCAGAAACGTCGGAATTTTATCAGGTGCCGAGATATTTGCAGGCTCCAGAAGAGAAAGATGCAACGAAATTTGCATCGGAAGAGCTTAATCAAGTTGCGTTGTTCGAAGAATTCTTAGAAAGGAAATTCCACTTGGGGACAGGACTGCATACCGAGCTCAGGTCTGGCTTTATTAAATTTCTTAGATTTAATGCCGATTGTTTTGCATGTTCACATGCGGATATGACTGGTATCCCGACAGAGGTAGTCATACATAAGTTAAGTTTGGATCCCAACGTACCTCCGGTAAGACAAAAGAAATGCCCTATTGCTGAAGCCGGGAATAAATTCGTCAAGAAAGAGGTAACTCGCTTACTTAATATCGGTTCGATCCGAGAGGTAAAGTATTCAGACTGGCTAGCTAATACAGTAGTAGTTCCTAAGAAGAACAATAAATTTCACATGCGTGTAGATTATAAAGATTTGAATAAGGCGTCCTCAAAAGACTTGTTCCCACTACCAAACATCGATCAAATGATTGATGCTACGGCTGGGCACGAGTTAATGAGTTTCCTCGATGCTTATTTCAGGTACAATCAAATTAAGATGAACCCGGAGGATCAGGAAAAGACTTTGTTTATAACAAATTTCGGTACATAATGCTATAATGTGATGCCTTTCGGGTTGAAAAATGCTGGAGCCACTTATCAACGGCTCTTCAATAATATGTTTGAAAATCAAATAGGAAAAACTATGGAAGTTTATATAGACAATATGCTCGTTAACTCTTTAAATGCAAGTGATCACCTTAAACATCTGCAAGACACTTTTGACATCCTAAGGAAGTATAATCTGAAACATAACCCCGACAAATGCGCATTCAGGGTCAGCTCTAGTAAGGTTTTGGAATTTTTGGTATCGCAAACGAGAATTGAGGTAAACCCCAATAAGATCAAGGCCATTGAAGACATCCTGGACCAACTGTCAAGCGTAAAGGAAGACCAAAGGCTCACGGGGATATTGGCAGCTTTGAGCAGGTTCATTTCCCGAGCATTAGACAAAATGTCATCATTTCTTCGCACTGCTCAAAAAGAAAAATAACTTCGAATGGACCCCGAAGTGCCAACAGGATTTGAGAGATTTAAAAAGGTACTTGTCAAGCCCTCTGTTGCTTTCGAAACCAAAAAAAGGTGAAATGTTGTTAGTGTACCTCGCGGTCTCGGAAGTCGCAGTTAGTGCAGTTTTAGTCCGTGAGGACAAAGGTACGCAATCTCCCATTTATTACGTTAGTAAAAGTTTAACGGGAGCAGAAAATCGCTACCCCCATTTGGAGAAACTGGCCTTAGGTCTTGTAGTCTCCGCTCGGAAGCTGAGGCCCTACTTCCAATATCACCCGATAGCCGTGGTGACCACTTTCCCTTTGCAGAACATCCTTCACAAACCTGAGCTCTTGGGTAGATTAGCCAAATTGGCCGTCGAAATGAGTGAGTTTGATATAGAATATAAACCAAGGACTGCAATTAAGTCACAAGTCTTGGCTGACTTTGTGGCTGATTTCAGTCCGGGATTACTACCTCTTGCAACNTGGGATTACTACCTCTGGCAACTAAAGAGGCAGTAATGATGTCAGAATCGACATCGGGGGTTTGGACCTTATTTACAGACAGATCTTCCAACATAAAAGAGTCCAGTCTTGGTATAGTATTAATCACGCCTTCAGGGGAAACCCTGAGGCAATCCATTAGAATGGTCCCTTTAGCTAACAATGAAGCAGAGTATGAGGCTTTCATTACAGGGCTCGAACTAGCCCGTGGACTTGATTCCGAGGTCATCGAAATCAAATGTGACTCACAGCTGGTGGTAAATCAGGTCTACGAAATCTTTGAAACCAAAGAGGAGCACATGCAACAATATGTGGTAAAGGTCCATGATCTATTGGCGTAATTTCGGGAGTGGTCAATTACGCATATCCCGAGGGAAGATAACGCAGAAGCAGACGCATTGGATAACCTTGGATCATCAACATAAATAAAGGGATCAGAGTCCAAAATGGTAGTATAACTGATGAACTCGGTCCTGGATACAGATAGCTACTATGAGGTAAATAAGACTAATTTGGTATGAGATTTGAGGAATAAAATAATCGATTATCTCGAGCACGGGAAGTTACTCGAAAAATTCAAAGTGTCTCGGGCGTTGGGCGCCAAAGCAGCGCGATATAGCTTCAAGAGAGGCCAATTGTATTGAAAAGCTTTCCGAGGCCCGCTGGCCCGATGCTAGGGGGCATCCGAAGCTAACTATGTTATGCGAGAAGTTGACGAAGGGATATTCGGCAATCATTCGGGCACAGATTCCATAATGTTGATATTGGTAAGGGCAGGATATTATTGGCCCCACATGGAACAAGATGCCAAAGACTTCATACGAAAGTGTGATAAAAGCCAACATTATACACCATTGGTACATCAACTGGTAGAACCATTGCATTTGGTTCTGTCCCTATGGTCGTTCATGAAATGGGGGATCCCTATGGTCGTTGGGCCATTGTCTCCGGCCCCCAGAAAGGTAAGATTTCTTTTGATTTTGACTGACTATTTTTCTATGTGGCTGAAAACAAGTCCTTATCAGAAGATCGGCAAGCGCGAAGTGGTGGATTTCTTGTGGGAAAATATAATTTGCAGGTTCGGAATACCAAAAGAGACATCATGCGATAATGGGCCATAATTTATCGGTGCAAAAATCACAAAGTTCCTCGAAGATTTAAAAATAAAGAGGATCACATATTCACCCTACCATCCAAGCGTAAATGGTCAACCGGAGTCAACGAATAAAGTGATTATATAAAACCTCAAGAAAAGGTTGGAAGCGGCTAAAGGTAATTGGCCCGAGGGATTACCCGGAGTTTTATGGGCATACCGAACAACAACCAAATCGAGCATAGGAGAAACTCTCTTTTCCATATGTACAGGGAAGGAGCTTTAATCTCGGTGTAAGTAGGGGAACCCACCTTAAGATATATCCAAGCAGATGAAGAATCAAACAATGAAGCAATGTTAGTCAACTTAAAGCTACTCGATAAGCGCAGGGACTTGGCACATGTAAGAATGGCAACCTAAAAGCAGAGAATGGAGCGATATTATAATCGAAGATCCAACCTCCGTTATTGTAAAGTAGGAGACTTGGTCCTAAGTAAAGTAACTCAAAGCACCAGGGAGCTCAACGCATGGAAGATAGGCCCAACATGGGAAGGCCCCTACGGGGTTTCAACTGTCACCGAGAAAGGTTCATATGAATTAGAAAACCAAGATGGAGAAAAACTGCCCAGCAACTGGAACGTGGCACACCTCAAAAGATATTATTACTAATGAACATCACCTGAACTAAAAGTATATGCTACACTCTTTTTCCCTTCGTCCAGTTGTTGTCCCAATTGGATTTTTCTAGCAAGGTTTTTAACGAGGCAACAACAAAAAGCATACTATGAAGAAAACTCCAACAGTAGCAATAAGACCTTTAATAGCAAGGCACACAAGCAAAGATCCACTCTGGGATGGTTAGATAATCTTTTGCTCTATAGCAAAATTCCCACCGGGAGGCTAAGTTTTCTATCGAGCAAAGGTTACCCGACCATTCACAAGTATAAACTACTAAAGGGTTGTTAGATAGTCCTTCGCTCGATAGTATGAATTTATGAGGGGAAGTAAAGTGTGTTACCGAGTTAAGGATTATCTAGCAATTCATTAGTTGGATCCTCGAAGGTACAAGGCTTCCAGTATTCCAATTCGCATTCTTCACATTTGAACACTGAGGGGGAACGATATGTGGATACAACAACAATGACTGCCACATCGACCGGGAAGCAAAAACTGGAAACATAGTTGTATCATCGGGACAAGGGACTAGCCTTGTAGAAACAAATAGTACAAGTTAGCCACAAGTAATGGAAATTTCTTTTTTCAGCATAACAAATGCTTATGTACATTTTGAAAATAGAAGGAATAAAATGAAGTCCTTTTATTTTTATCTTATTTCTTGTCTGAACGATGAATTAACTTTGTTATTTGAAAGTTAAACAAGTACTTCAAATGCTAGTGCCGTAATGAACTTGAGACGTCCTCTTCAAGAGCACCGTAAACTCTTATAAAATCCCTCATGTTAAAGGGTTGATTTCAGAAGAACTCATGCCCGGAATCAAAATGCTTTCGGGAAAAACTTGCATAAATGTTCAAACGAAGGAAAGACTCAAACAATACTTGAGCAAAACGATGTTTTTATTTACATACAAGAATTGGAAAAAGAAAATAAAATCTAATTGCAGCATCTCCGGAATACGGAGGAAGAGAAGTGTTCGCGCCCCTAGGGGAAGTGGATAGATCCGCTGATGGCTCAACATTTTGTCCTTCGCCAGTTCGGACTTCAATATCTTCGTCTTCCCCTTTCTCTTCAGTTCCCGAAGTTTCGGAACCAGAACCGAAAGCAGTAGGCTCTGCCGGGAGATCATTTTTAGCAGCCAACTCAAGCTCACGGGCCTTAGCGATTTCAGCATCAAAGTAAATGATACCAGTTTTGGCCTCTTCCAAGGTTTTTTATCCTCAAGTTGTACATAGCATAAGTTTTCTCAACGACGAGGGAAGCCATTCGGCACTTAAGTTCTTCTTTGAGTTGGGTTACCTCGGCAGAAAGGCTTTCCTGGGTGGATCTAACTAATCTGAGGCTAACATCAAGGTCGCGAACAGTTGAACCAAAGAGTCTATTATGCTCGATGGTTTTCCTAAACTTCTCCTCCAGCTGGGAATGTTTCTCCCCCGCAGCAGCAAGATCTTCAGTTTTGGAGTTCAATCTTTCAGCGGTAGCCTCACGATCGGATGAAGCAAGACCGACGTTATGATATTTAATCCATTTAGGCTTAGCCTCTTCAAATTGAACCCTCAGCGGGGAAATCGCTTGGCTAAGGGTCTCCACTTCTTGCTCGCTTTGCTGCAAATGAGCCTCCAATACAACAGTCTTAGTAGCTTTGGCTTCCAGTTTTGAAAGGCGAGCGACACCTTGCTCCCGCTCTGCCAAAAGTTGATCCCATGCGGAGCTAATTACTTTCTTCTCACGAATCAACCTCTGAAGTACCTCAGAAGAAAGAAAGTTATCCTACAAAGGAAAAAAAGCAAAACTCATGATATGTTCGGGAACAAATAGTATAAATAACAAATAAAGAAAGGAATGTACCATTGCGGCATTGTGCATGGAGTTGTTCAACGAACACTCTCCCAAGAGTGCCTGAATCTTTACCCGATCTTTCTCTAAAGATAAAGGCTTCAGATAATTAGCAAGCTCCATCTGCTGGGATAGCAAGTCGCATCTAGTAGAGACCGAAAGAGTAACAATTCCTCCTCCTTTGTGAATATTTGGAAGGGGCAGCATAATTTTGCTCCAAATTCCCATGAACTCGGGACTGGGAAAAAGGAACACCTTCTTCGTGGTCAGGTGCGACCGGTGGAGATGATATAGCAGTTATTGGTGTTGGTGAAGATGGAGATGATGCTGATAGAGTTGAAGAGTGAGAAGCAGCTGCAGCAAATGCAGTGTTGGTTGTTGGTTTCTCATCAGCCGAGGACGGAAGGGACTCGGTACTCAGCCCCAAAATACCGGGCACGATAACTGGGACACGGAAGCGAGACTTGGCATTTTCCACCATATCATATTCCCCCCACAGCACCAAGACATCGTCCTCAGATGGTGTAACTAACTCGACGGGTTAAGCATTCTATTGAGTTGATAAGGATCGTCGCCTTCTATGTAGATAAGCTCCCCCATCATTATATTCTCCATCATCGTCGATCATCAGTGTCTATGACTATCCCGGGATGAGGGCTAGTCACAATAACTACCGGAGATGACTCCGGGGCAATAGACTTCGCCATCTTATTCTTTTCCACAGCCGCGGAGTAGCGTCTTCTTTTTGGTTATTTGTCCTTCAGTTGAGGACTCTGTAAAGAAACACTTATGCCCGAAGTAGGCTCGGAGACACCTGTTCGAGTAAGTGCCTCCTGAAGCAACTTCACTGCATCAGCAGGATTAGCCAAAACATACTCCTCGGGGAAAACAACAAAGACCGCGGGTAGAACTGATTTCAGAGAAAAGATAGAAGGGGTCACTCAATTTCTTCACATAAAAAACTGAACCAAGGTTAGTCTGAGTTACCATGGTTTTTGGCCTTCCACCCATATTTAAGGGCTAGTTCTTTCCACATGCGGGTTTTAGGCGTAGTGGAATCCAAGATATTCTGGACCTACTGGTCCAAGCCTTCAACCATCGGTGGGACCAATCGAGTTGCTAAAACAGGCGAAAGATGGAGGATCAATATGGGTATAGAAGAATACCTAATAAAAGAAATATTAAACAAGTAGCTTACGAGTTTGTTTCCATGCTTTCGAAAAGGATGAAGTCGTTGCCGGAATGATGTTATTAGTGACAACTGCAACAAACCGTTCCATCCACCCACGGTCGTTGTCATCATCCATGCTAGATAACAGAGCATGGTAGCCACATTTGCTAAAATTTATCATTCCCCCACAGAAGATGTTGGGGGGAATAAAGATTCATCACATGAGATAAAGATAGCTCCTCTCCCGTCTCTCGGCATAAGCGTCGAAGATAGGCAATCGTCCTCTACACAGAAAAACTTACTTGTACCAAACATACCTGATAGCGGAGGCAAAACTCCGTAATAACGGAGTCAAGCTCTCCACTCAAAGAGAACACACCCAAAGTAAATGGATACGTGTAAACATATGTAAAACCCTCCTTGGAAAGGGTCACTCGTTCCGATAGATAAGAAGCAACAATATCCAAATCATGGCAGCAATAGTCTTCCTTCACAACTAGAATACTGGAAGAATGGATGGAAGAAGGATATCTGCCAACAGACCGTGTGCGAGGGAGAGCCGAAGGGAATTTTTCTTCGAAGTCTTTTATTGTAACAAGACTTCTAGGAATGATGGAATCCACCGTTGGAGGAGCAGCATCCTCGTCCTTGTTCTTTCCCTTTGAAGAGCTAACATTTTTTGAGGAAGAAACCATTTGGATGAAAGAAATGTTTTTTTTGTTTGAAGGGATTTAAAGAAAGGTTTATTAACAGCAAGAAAGGTTTTAGAAAACTTGGAAAATTATGGAGTATAAGAGGAGAAGGTTGATGCGTATAACTAAAAGTTTTGGCGGCTAAATTTAAGGCCATGATTACCATGATAATCGGCAAATGTTATGTTGAATCGTGGGATGACGCGTGTTTGGGTCATTAAATGTGGAAAGACGTGCATCTAATCAACCTTCAGAAGGTTTCAGAGGGGATCATAGTAATTCTAGCCAAAAGAGTGTTTCTACCAACTTCCCGGTGACACAAACTAATGTCACCGAAAAGCATGGAGACTATTTGCATAGGGTAAAATATGCTATGCTACGTAGCTGCCCAAAATAGGGACACGTGGAACCTAAAACCGGGAATTGCCAAAACCGAAGGCAGTGGTCCCGTCTGTCACCGGAAAGAATAACACTCATATAGATGCAATAAATACTCTTCTCATTTTTCAATTGTTTCTCAAATATTTTGCCTTTCTATTCTTCTTCTTTCAAGTGTGAGCACATTGATTTGCGCACGTTAGGTGACCTTGCTAACATGCGCATCCACTGGAAATGAGGGGTAGAGGATGAGCAAAGAGGAACACTAGCAAAACACCAGTAATAGAGAAGAAACTTACTGATATCATACTGCTGGAGCAAGGAAAACAAACAGCTAAAGCCAAAGAGAAGATGCAAGATGAGGAAGAAGACAGCGAGGGTAACCCTAATTGGCCAGATCTGAGTGATTCTAGGGTTAAATTGGCTACTCTAGTAAGATCAATTGTCAAGGAGTCAACAAGATCGCCAATTCAAATAGGTGAGGTGACCACTAGCAAAACAAAACCCAATGGAATAGTGCATGTAGGCCTAGTAGCAGATCAACAAGTTGCAGAGAGCAAAGAACAGAGGAGTACACAAGATAAAGTTGCTGAGAAAGCTGGAGAAGGTGGAAAATCCTGGGCAGGATTATTTCAGGAGAATAAACTTGCTACAAAAGGGATGAACTTATCATACATCCCTCCGGTGATACAAAATGGAGAAATAGTAGTTCAATTGCTAGAAGAAGACCTTGAAGAGGAAAACTAGAAGTGGAATAAGAGTTGTGATACTATATGTAGTGGGAAATACTCCGACCATTAGGGCAATTGAAAGATTCATAGAAAGCCAGTGGAGCTGGGTTAAAAAACCAAAGGTACTTTTCCATAAGGATGGATACTTTGTGATTTTGTTCTCTAGCAGCGAAGAGATGGAAGATGTACTAATGAATGGACCATATAATATCAATAGTAGGCCTATTATCATGAGACCATGGACAGAAACCTTTGACTTCAATGAAGATATACTAAAAACTATTCCACTATGGATTAAATTCCCTAATTTGCCTCTGAATTACTAGAGTAAACAAACTTTGAGTAAAATTGGAAGTGGATTAGGAAAACCGCTATATGCAGATGCATGTACTACAATTACAGAGAGGATTACCTATGCTAGAATTCTGATTGAAATGGACATCACCAAGCCCTTACCTCAGAAGATCAAACTACACGATCCTAAGGGTAAGGTGTTGGAGCAGATAGTGCACTATGATTGGAAGCCTCAGTACTGTCAAACTTATTGTCAGTTGGGTTATTCATGCAGAGATCAAAAGAAACAGAAGCTCCATGATGAATTACGAAAATGCGTTACTGTGAAAATGAAGCAAGAATGGAGAGCGGTGAGGAAACTGGACCCTGCAATAGATAAAATTGATACACAAGGAAGATTCCTTGAACAAATGGAGAGTGCATGCAGTGAACAAGTGATCCAAAAAGAGCCAGATAAGAACTGACAACTTGCTAGAGGAAAGTCTGCCTCAACTAAAAATCTGGCAACTGCAAAGGAGAGTGAAGTTGATACTGGGAATACTTTCAAGGCCCTAGTGGACACAACACAAAAGATAGTACAAATGTCTGAGGCTCACAATACTAGAGGATAGCAGAAAAAGTATGATAGAGGAGATACCCTACAACAATCCAACTTATGCTGATGAACATTGTAACGTGGAATGTGAGGGGGCTGAATAAAGTTTGCTCAAAAACTTTTGTAAGGAGAATAAGGTAGTACTAATAGCTATTATAGAAAATAGAGTCAAAAAGGAAAATGCAGCAAGAATAATGAAAACCCATGAACAACTGGAAGCGGGTAGATACTTATGAAGATGCATTAGGAGGAAGAATATGGATAGCATGGCATCAAATTCAAGTGACATTCTCTTTGATCAAGACCAATGAACAATTCATATTGGGACAAGTCAGCTCAAACCAGCATAGTTCTAATTTTAATTTTTGTACAGTATATGGCAAGCATACTATTCAAGATAGGAAGAGGTTATGGAAGCACACGAAGATACTACTAAATGGTATAAGTGGACCAAGTCTGGTAATAGGTGATTTCAACACCATTTTATCCAATAAAGATAAAATATAGGGGAATCCAGTTCAGGAAAGTGAAGTTAGAGACTTCAAAAACTTATGCTAGATAGTGGTCTTGAGGAGATAAAGACGGTGGGAAGAAAATTCATATGGACAACCAATCATATACAGAGTAGGATTGACACAATCCTGGTGAGCTTTGAATAGATGCAAAAATGGACACATGACAGGGGTTGTTATGAATCCCGGTTTCTCTGATCACAACCCAATAAGTGTAGGATTTGATTATGTCTTTGAGCAAGGAAGTACGCATTTCAAATTCCTCAATTTCCTGGCAAGCCATGTGGAGTTTGATAAAGTAATGCAACAATGTTGGAGGCAGAAGAGTAGAGGCACATGTATGATAAATGTATGGAGGAAGCTTAAAATGCTGAAGGGACATCTAAAACAGCTGAATAAGCAAGAGTTTAGTGGAGTAGCAAAAAAGAATCAGACAGCAAGGTACAAGTTAAACACCATCCAGAACAAGATGCACATTTCTGATGGTGACTCAGAGGCAACCCAACAGGAAAGACTAGCAAAAATAGAATTGAAGAAATGGCTGATCATTGGAGAGAGTGTGTGAAACAAAAATTCAAAGTTGTGTGAAACAAAAATTCAAAGTGCAATGGCTCAAATTGGGAGACTCAAACTCAGCATACTTCCATGCCTGTATGAAAAATAGATAGGCAAGGAACCACATTGGCAAGTTGACTAGTAGTGAAGGGAAAATATTGAACCATCCTTATGAAGTTGATAAGGAGATCCTGAGTTTTTACAAAGGACTACTTGGGTCAGCTGCAACTCAGTTACCAGTTGTCCTGCCAGACATTATGCAGAATGGTTACACCTTAAGTCATAGCCAAAAACTGCAGCTCATCAAACCAATCACAACGTAGGAAATAAAACAAGCTATGATGGATATTGAGGATAATAAAGCACCGGGGTGTAATGGATACAATGCTTTCTTTTTAAAACAAATATGGCCAATCTTGGGAGAGGAAGTCACTGATGTAGTGTTGGAGTTCTTTCATAATGCTGAAATGTGCAAGTCCATCAACTGCACAACCATCACCTTGATTCCAAAAGTGAAGAATCTAGCCAATATCAAGGAGTCTAGGCCAATTTCTTGTTGCACAGTCCTTTATAAGATTATCTCTCAAGTTCTAACATCTAGATTCCAGAGAGTCATGCATGATATAATTGACAACTGTCAAACAACCTTTGTACCTGGGAGATTAATTAAAGATAATATAATTATGAGCCATGAGCTAATTAAAGGGTATGAGAGGAAGAATATATCCCCAAGATGCATGTTCAAAATTGATATGCAAAAGGCTTATGATTTTGTTGAATGGATTTCCATTGAGCAAGTGATGAAGCTGATGGGATTTCCTACGATATTTGTCAAATGGATAATGGCATGTTGGTGTTCAGTCTCATATACAGTACTTATTAATGGCAAGCCAACATTACCCTTTAAGGCAAAGAAAGGACTAAGGCAGGAAGATCCCATATCCCCGTTTCTATTTGTAATAGCTATGGAATACTTGAGTATGTTACTAAAGCCTTTGAAGGAGAACAAGAACTTCAAATTTCATCCTAAATGTGCAAAAGTCAATCTGGTACAACTGGAATTTGCTGATGAAATGTTATTATTTTGTAAAGGAGATCTTTAGTCTGTAAGTATACTTTACAACCAGTTCCAAATCTTTTCTGCAGCCTCAGGTTTAGTAGAAAATCCAAACAAAAATAATGTCTACTATTGTGGAGTTAGTTGTCAGGTGTAGAAACAAATCATGGAGCTACTTGGATACTCTAAAGGTCATCTATCCTTTAGATATCTGGGAGTTCCCCTTAGCACAAAGAGACTAACAATTATTCAATGTGAACCACTGATCGACAAGATGCTAGGAAGAGTTCAGAACTGGACTACTAAGTTCCTATCCTATGCAGGAAGAGCTATGATAGTGAAAAGTATTTTATTTGTTGTCCAAACTTTCTGAGATCAAGTGTTCATCTTACCAAAGAAAATAATACAGTTCATTGAGCCTATATGTAGAAGATTTCTATAGGCAAGGGCTGTTGAACCTACTAAAAATCACTAATTGATTTGGAAAAGCTTTGTGCTCCTAAGGTAGCAGGGGGCCTTAACATCATTGATGTTGAAATGTGGAATAAAGCATCAATTTGTAAGCTCTTATGGAACATCTGTACAAAGAAGGAGAAATTATGGATGATATGGGTACATTCGTACTACATTAAAGACACAACTGTATAGGGCACAGAACCAAACAATGCTTCCTGGATCATGCAGAAAATATTCAGGGCTAATACTACTTTCTGGTTGTTGGATACATTGAAAAAGATGTTTCTTAGATTGAATGATTCTTAATTTGACAAATCTATAAAGATATAAAAAGTGAATTCCATAGGGTGACATGGAGAAATCTAGTATGTAATAATCAGGGATTGCCTAAGTGGACCTTTATCATGAGATTAGTATTGCTCAATAGGCTTGCTAAAAAAGACAGATTGGCTAAATGGGGTATCACTCCAGATCAACTATGCCACTTATGTGAAAAAGAGAATGAAACAGCGCAGCATCTTTTCTTTGAGTGTGAAGTCATTGGAAGCATATGGCAGTAGCTGCTTTACTGGCAAAGAATACAGAGAGTGAAGAAAAAGTGGCAAGAAGATATCCAAATGATAGAGCAGTTTGTGAAAGGCAAGAGTGTTGGGGCTGCAGTATGTAGAATGACCTTTGCAGCAGCGATTTATCATGTCTGGTAGGAAAGAAATTGTGTCTTGTTCCAGAAGAAGAAGAGATCAGTCAAAGCCATAACTCGGTTGATCATTCAGGAAATCCATGTGAGGGCTAGTTATTTTCCTAGGGTAATGAGAAAAATGAAACATATGAATTGGTACCCAAAAATGGCCTAGGTAGAATGCAAGGAGTACAGTTAAATGGTAGTCAGTATTAGGTAACTTGAAGTTGGGGCTTCATGTCCAGTTGAACCTATGCTTAGAGAAAGTACTGTTATATGCTAGTTTGTACATAATTATACTTGATAAATAAAATTTTTACTTAAAAAAAATACTCTTTGCCCGGTAGCATTCAATGGAGAATATTTTACAGTACTTAAGTACATTTTCCGTCAAAAGGGATTTGGCATTTATGCTCACCGTTACATCTTCATCAATGGCCCTCATAATTGACATTAAAGAAGGGCACGATCCTAGGACCTCTTTTCCTAGACGTAGCTATAAATAATGAGCGATGTTATCATTGTAAGGACACGAATTTTCTGGCTAACTAATACTACAATCTACTTAAAGCTCTAATCAATTTTACCTTCTTATTTTTTGTTCTTGTTCTTATTATTATTGCTCCCTGAGGCTTCGCTACCATAGTCTTCATTTTTGTGACTTTGTCTTCCTATCAAGGGTAAGTGTTATATATTTCTTCAATTATCTTGTTATTTCAGGGATCGAATTAATTCACTTGTCCAGAAACCACGTATAAATTCAATTGTACTATTTTACGTGTAAAGAACACATAGATTTACATGTCTAAATCATTAAAATGGTTAAATTAAGGGTCGGGCACTGCCTGCCTCCTCTTTCTCCTTCTTTTTTAATAATGTTGATGTCTGATCAGTTTGTGCGGACCTCGATTATTCCATCAAATACTTGTTATTCCCCATTAACAAAGCTATGAGATAAACGTAACCACAAAAATATAAATATATGAGGGAAAAGTTTCCTACCATTTTTTATTTGTATTTTGGAATATAAACTTGATATTCCATGATTTTGCCGAATAGTGCTCCTGTAAAGAGTGTGAGACTCTATTATTATTTGACAACAGTGGCATAGACAAAAATTTCGTCAAGGGTATTCAACTTTAAACAAGTCAATATTTTTTTGTCGATAAATGGTGTAACAATATTTTTAGGTCAAACTACGCAATATTTAGCTAAATAAAATGAAAAACTTTTAATAGAATGTGATGACTCGATAGGCTATTTTGAGTATTAGCCCTTAATTCTGCATTTTGAGACCTCTGTTAGCTACGTTTGATATTTCTTGATTTACGTGTGTGGTCCGTGTCACTTTTTGAAAAGCTTTTATGTGAATATTTGAAAACAAACATGATTTTTGGCTTTAAAAACAACTTGAGTTGACGACGATCAATATTTTGTGAAAACGATCTTGGATCGGTATTTTAACGATTTTGGTAGGTCCTTATCATGATTTTAGAATCGGGCGTATGCCCTGAATTGAATTGGAGGTCCCTAAATTGATTTGACTTATTTTGCCGAAAACTAGTATTTTGAAAGTTTGAAAAATTTACTGAGTTTGACTGTAAGTTGACTTCTAAGCTAACGGGTTTGAATTTTGATGTTGAAACTCGAAATGGGTCCGTATAGCTATTTGAAACATGTCTGTAAAATTTGGTGCAATCCGGAATTGATTTGACATGATACGGACGCTTAGATGTGATTCTGGTGTTCTTGAGCTTTATTTTGAAATTCCATTCGTTTTGAGGATTGATTTGTAGATTTATATGTTATTTTGGTAATTTTATTGCACGAGCAAGTTCGTACGATGTTATTACACTTGTGTGCATGCTTGGTTTGGAGCCCGAGGGGCTCAGGTGAGTTTCAGATGAGTTTTGCTAGTGTGAAGATTGTTGGTACAATACTAGCTCTGGTGTCTGCTGCAGATATCGCATTGCCAAGGTCTGGCTCGCAATTGTGAGCCTCACGTTTGCGAATAAGAGTCTCATTTGCGAGCAGGTCCTGGGATTGGGTAACCTCGTATTTGTGAGGAAATGGTTTGCAATTACGAATAGCTCAAGATTGCATTGTGATCACTTGGTTGCATTTGCGATGCCTGGCAAAACAGTATTCCTTCGCAATTGGGAAGATGTTGGTCGCATTTGCGAAGGTGGGAACTTCGTATTTGCGATCGTTTAGTCACATTTGCGACTTTTGTGGCTCTAAGGCAGGGTTCACATTTGCGACCCTTGTCTCACATTTGTGGTGTTCGCAATTGCTAACATGACTTCGCAATTGCAACACCTGCAGCTGCGTAAAAGAGAAAAACAATGGGACTTAGCTTATTTCACACCATTTCTCAATCCTAAACACTCTAGAGGCTATTTTTCAACAGACTTGTCACGACTCAATTTCACCTAAAGGTCGTGATGGCGCCCAACACTACAGCTAGGCAAGCCAAACTAATAAATTAAACATATAGCAATCATTCTTTGATAATTTTCTAGATAATTTATTATTTTTCCTAGCAATATTAATGAAAGTAGAAAAGGTACCGATTAATTTGAATCCAAGAAAAATAATACAAATCCAAATTCTACCAGTGTGTGTGCCAAGACCTGGTGTCACAAGTGTATGAGCATCTACTAAGTTATACAAAACTCCAAACATTGTCTGAAATAAAATAGACAGAATGCAAATACAAGAAGAGGTACTGGTAGCTGCAGAACGGTTAAGAAAGACAGCTCACCACTACGCCTCTGGATAACGTGGTTGTGCGATAATAGGTCCTCCACAAGTGTCTGTCTCAGATTCTGCACAAAATGTACAACAAGTGTAGCATGAGTACGTAAGCAACGTGTACCCAGTAAGTATCAAGTCTAATCTCGAAGAGGTAGAGACGAGAGGTCGACTTTGACACTCACTAAGGGGTCAATAATAATAATTGAAATAAAAATAGAATATTTAAATCAACATGATTCATAGAATTTATGATAATTTTTATTTAACCAACAGAAATAATTAAATTCCTTCAAATGCAATAAATTCCAATCTATTAATTAAATTCACAAGTTGTCATTAAAACATCAAGGTATCGTGTAATTATTATTATTATTAGGCATGATTTCTGCCGAGGTCGTACGGCCCATTCCAGGGTGTCGCGTACATTGCCGAGGGACGTGCGGCACGATCCATGGATGAATCTATACTGCCGAAGCGTTCGGCCCACTCTACAAGAAAGGAGGACATTTTCTTATGTACCTACGGAATGAGAGTGTATTTATTATACGATTAATTTGAGAGGATGAACAATTCCTTTTAAAAATGAATTAATTTAAATAGAAAATTTAAGTATATGAGATTCCCTTCTTTTACTATATTTCCCTAACAATTCACAATATGTTTCAAATAATTTAATTAAATAAAGAATAAAATTTACACACATAATGCATGCTTTGAGTCCTAAATTAGTACGTACGGACTCTCATCACCTCGTGCGTACGTAGCCCCCACAATTAGTAACAATTATTAATTTAATTACCTATGGGGTAATTTCTCCCTCACAAGATTAAACAAGAGACTTACCTCGTCTTGCTCCAATTTAATCTACTAGTAGACCCTTTTCTCGATTATCCAACTCTGAATGGCTCGAATCTAACCAAAAGTAATTCATACAGTCACCAAAAATTATAGAATCAATTTCATAAGAAAATACTACATTTTCAATAAAAATTCGAAATTAATTAAAAATTCGTCCATGGGCCCATGTCTTGAAATCCGGTGAAAGTTACGAAATCCGACAATCTATTCAATTACGAGTCCAACTATACCAGTTTCACTCAAATCCGACTCAGAATCGACACTGAAATCTCAAAAATTAGTTTCTATGAGATTTCTAAAAAATTTCAAAATTTCAATCTCAAAACACTAATTAAATGGTGAAAACAATGATATATTCGTGTATATTGACCAAATCCGAGTTAGAATCACTTACCCCAATGTCTTTCCTTGAAAATCTATCAAACATCGCCTCTGCTCAAGCTCCAATTTGTCAAAAATGGAGAATGGGACGAAGTCCCCTCCTTTA
>AWOL01S0099479.1:0-17414 GCA_000715115.1 Nicotiana otophora
ACTTTCCATAATAGTTTTTGGTAATAATTTCAACAATAAATAACAATAAAAGCCAAAAAGAGAAAAGAAATAATTATCGGTCACCAGCATTGGATCTATGTCGTGAATTTTCTTGATCCATAGTCACGTGACACCGTGGGTACCCATAAAGTATGTGCACGTGTTCATTGCTATTATCCGAGGCTGGAATATTTTCATCTACTTTTCAGCTCATTAAGTTAATTATGATTAGCATTTGACTTTCAACTAAAAAAGCTTAGTAGAAATTGCCCTTTTCTTTAAATAGTCGACAGTACCAAAATAAATGGAGTACGTAGATTTTTTTAGGAGAAACTAACATATTTTGTAAATCTATTAGTTCAAGCATTTCAAAGTAAACTAGTTTTAGAAGCACGTGTATTCCGTGTCACTCAAATGAAAAACATGTACAAGAAAACTATTAATATGAAATAGTAAGGTACGTTAAAGAAGATGCAACACTCATTTATTATGTTTACGTAATAGTAAAATAAAAAATAATTGAATATCTTTTGAACTTGTGAGATGAGCAATTTAGTATTAACGTCTGCATTTGTCCATGTTAGTTAATATGAAATTTGTATCGAAAGATATAAAATTATAGGTGATCCCATTTTCTAAGCTCCTTTTTTGAGTTATAAATCATTTATCTATTGTTATCCTACCTATTTATTCTTTTTATCCAATAACAAACAAAGTTTATATTGCAAGCATATTCGATATAATACTTTTCTTTTCTTCATCGAGATTTTAAACTATTGCCTATTTTTAAAGAAAATAAGAATTAATTGAAGCCAAGTGGTAACATTTAAGCAAATCTTTCATATGCAACTTTGCAACCAATAGCAGCTGACAGCAAAATACATGATAGCCTAAATTTAGGATAAGAATGTTTAATGACGTACATATGCTATGGTGATTTAAGTTAACATTAAATATACTTTTAAAGGTAAAAAAATCCAGTTAATTATCTCGACTATATTTTATTATGATACAAACGCACAGACATACTCTCCAGCATATTGACAACAAAATATACATTGAGTTTCATATCTCGGGTTCAATTAAATTTTTCTCATATGCTTTAGACCTCTATCCTTTTGTAATTGTAGTAAATTCCTTATAAACTTAATATGCTACATACAATCAAACGTAATTATACACCACCAAATAATAAAATATAACGACAAGAACAAAATTGAGCAAAGAAAATGCATAAAACAAATAAATATCCAAATCCAACATAATAAATACGCATTGCATGGGTATTTTGAATCAATGAATACAAATTTTAAGAAAATTACAGATATTATTCTCAAAAGTATTGCAAAATTTTAAAAATTCAATGTTGTCAGTTAATCACATTCCTAATTTGATATTTGGATTACATGCAATATCTATCCACTAGATAGATTTATCGACACTACAAGAAGATACAAAACTCTATCACAACATTTTTGGAAAGTGTTTTATTAAATTTTTTCTTAAAAACTAATAGCATGAAATAGCTAACATTCTTACATTACCAATCTTAAATCTATAAAATTTTAGCGATCTGAAAATAGTTGTTAGCTCGCGAGTATGGTTTCTGTACAATTTGCTTTAAATTTTTATCTCTTGGTATCTTGAAATGGAACACTTCTAATGTCACATAGATTATTGGTATTTCGGGTGAGATAACAATTCCTAAAATTATGATTCTTGTGAAAATTAACTTACTCGACTTATATAAATAATCTTACTGAGATTACATTCCTAAATATTGTGATTTTCTATATGGTTCAAATAAAAAAAGATTTAAGAGTCAAAATTTTAATAAAATTAATGCCCTATATATTAAAAAATAATAATGAAACAATGATTTTTTCCAATATGAAATTTATTTAAATGATAAAAAGGTTGATCAATTTCTCGTTGAAGTTTCGGGCTTTTATTATAGTCTAGATTGATTGAAGAAGACAAAATTTAAAGAAAAGTGAAACACTATTTTTTATTTTTTATTTTGTAGTTTGTTTTTAATTATAGTCTCACATTATTTACCATGTAATTAGAATAAATTAATGAAATTTATAGCAAGTACCAAGTAAAGTAAAATTATTCTTTAAAAATATTACTCATCGTTGTTAAAACTTATTTTGTTCATCATGAATAAATGGAGTACCATTACGCTGTCACTTTTCAATTCCATATAGAACTACTTCAAGTCTATAAATTTTGTAGTAATGTTTATTTAAGGTAAATATTAATTGACTTTTTAAATATTATTCAAGATAAAATTTTAATCAATTTTAAAGTCCTAAATTTTAGGTATCTAGTTTAAAGAAGGAAATATTTAATAACCAAATCTCAACGAATTTCTAGCTCCTAAATATTAGAAAAATATTTAAAATGGCCATTTTATCTAATATGAACTCTATGTTCAAAGGGTAAAAAAGGCGAACGATATTTCGCTAAAGTCCTTCGTGGTTTTAATATAACTAATTAAATTAGATATGCATTATTCTCTCTTGCTCTTGCTATTATTAAATATTTTCGTAATTATTTTGTCTAATTATATTTAAAATCTGTATTAATATTTATATCTACTCAAATTATTGATCAAAGAATAAAACTATAGTCAGTGGATCAGTTTCACATGTCTACTCATAAACATTTATACGTTACTTTCTGATTTGGGATAAAGGACAATGCTTGCTCTTTCTTTAGTCTTTTCTTTATTTTATTTTGTTATATCATAATTGTTTACCTAAAATTTAGTATAATAATTGTACAATCTCTTTTGCACTAAAAATATTTAATTGTAGAAATTCATACGCATAAAGATTTGGTGTTACTTAATCATACTTTAGTCTTAAGATTTATAAAAGATAAATTTTAATGATTTTAAAGTCCTAATTGTAAGGACTTCTTACTTATTCAAATAAGGAAAGATTAATAAGTAATAAATCTGATTTAATTTAAAACTTCTAAATATTAGCTAGGAGAATAATTAAATGACTATTTTGTCTAGAGTGAACTCTATTTTAAAAGGGTAAAAAAGGCGAACGACATTTCGCTAAGGGCCTTCGTGTTTTTAATATAGTATAGATAGATAGATAATACTGATAATATATTTCGTTATTTGGATTTTTCTCGTAAAATAATGTGATTGTCTTTTTATCATATTTCAGTCATTAAATGCTACTTTTATTTGGGAAAGTAAAATTATGATACATAAGAAATGGTCCCAAAAGCGAAAATACATGTTACTTTTTGATAATTTTAAAATCTAGCTACTGAAAATAAAACTATTGTAACAGTACTTTTAAATATTTGAATTGAATGTTTATTTTGTTATCCTAATTTACAGATTAATTCGGAAAAAAAATTCTAGTCTAGAATAATAAAAGCCTAAGGATAAGAATGTCCACTTCTTTACTCCACCACAATGGTAACTGCCAAGTATTATTAGTTTAAGTTGCTTCAAACGTCCTCTTTTTTAGGAGACTTGTCAAATATAATTAGTTGTTGACAAGAAATTTCATGGAACTAATAAGAACAATGATATTCCACCCTCTCTTATACATAGGAGTGGAATTCAAGGCAAGTATAGAGTAACACAAGCGGAATATATAAGTCCAAAACACATGCCATTTTGTTTTTAATGAATAACTTATAAATTGTGTTATCAGTTCAGTATTCATCATTTAGAGCCGACTAAAAAATTCTAGTCGACGATGTTATTCCACTTATCTCGAAACTATTGTTTAATTTCTTTTTAAAATTTTCCTTCAATTTATTTGTCGTTGGTTGAAGATCTTCTAACTTTACACCATGATTGTTTATTCATTTTTTTAATCTCAATTTTTTTTCCTTTTTTGAACTTGTGGTGTACTATTTATGTAGTTCTAAATTTTGACATAAACTAGTTACTCCTTTCGGTCCATAATAAATAATTTTTTGGCTTTTTTTTGTGGCCTAAAACATCTAATTTTTTAGATTTCAAGAATGAATTAATTATCTTTTTCTTACATTGCACTTGAAATAAATAGTGTTGGAGTATGTATTAGAAGTGTTTATGTGAAGANAACTTATTTTGTTCATCATGAATAAATGGAGTACCATTACGCTGTCACTTTTCAATTCCATATAGAACTACTTCAAGTCTATAAATTTTGTAGTAATGTTTATTTAAGGTAAATATTAATTGACTTTTTAAATATTATTCAAGATAAAATTTTAATCAATTTTAAAGTCCTAAATTTTAGGTATCTAGTTTAAAGAAGGAAATATTTAATAACCAAATCTCACCGAATTTCTAGCTCCTAAATATTAGAAAAATATTTAAAATGGCCATTTTATCTAATATGAACTCTATGTTCAAAGGGTAAAAAAGGCGAACGATATTTCGCTAAAGTCCTTCGTGGTTTTAATATAACTAATTAAATTAGATATGCATTATTCTCTCTTGCTCTTGCTATTATTAAATATTTTCGTAATTATTTTGTCTAATTATATTTAAAATCTGTATTAATATTTATATCTACTCAAATTATTGATCAAAGAATAAAACTATAGTCAGTGGATCAGTTTCACATGTCTACTCATAAACATTTATACGTTACTTTCTGATTTGGGATAAAGGACAATGCTTGCTCTTTCTTTAGTCTTTTCTTTATTTTATTTTGTTATATCATAATTGTTTACCTAAAATTTAGTATAATAATTGTACAATCTCTTTTGCACTAAAAATATTTAATTGTAGAAATTCATACGCATAAAGATTTGGTGTTACTTAATCATACTTTAGTCTTAAGATTTATAAAAGATAAATTTTAATGATTTTAAAGTCCTAATTGTAAGGACTTCTTACTTATTCAAATAAGGAAAGATTAATAAGTAATAAATCTGATTTAATTTAAAACTTCTAAATATTAGCTAGGAGAATAATTAAATGACTATTTTGTCTAGAGTGAACTCTATTTTAAAAGGGTAAAAAAGGCGAACGACATTTCGCTAAGGGCCTTCGTGTTTTTAATATAGTATAGATAGATAGATAATACTGATAATATATTTCGTTATTTGGATTTTTCTCGTAAAATAATGTGATTGTCTTTTTATCATATTTCAGTNTGTCAAATGATATTAAAAATCAACCTTTTGTACTTTATATTTGTCGTAGTATTGGTGAACAACTTTTGTCAATCACTGTTTTTTCTCTCTTGTTCTTGCTATTATTAAATATTTTCATAATTATTTTGTCTAATTATAATTTAAAATCTGTATTAATATTTATATCTACTCAAATTATTGATCAAAGAATAAAACTATAGTCAGTGGATCAGTTTCACATGTCTACTCATAAACATTTATACGTTACTTTCTGATTTGGGATAAAGGACAATGCTTGCTCTTTCTTTAGTCTTTTCTTTATTTTATTTTGTTATATCATAATTGTTTACCTAAAATTTAGTATAATAATTTTACAATCTCTTTTGCACTAAAAATATTTAATTGTAGAAATTCATACGCATAAAGATTTGGTGTTACTTAATCATACTTTAGTCTTAAGATTTATAAAAGATAAATTTTAATGATTTTAAAGTCCTAATTGTAAGGACTTCTTACTTATTCAAATAAGGAAAGATTAATAAGTAATAAATCTGATTTAATTTAAAACTTCTAAATATTAGCTAGGAGAATAATTAAATGACTATTTTGTCTAGAGTGAACTCTATTTTAAAAGGGTAAAAAAGGCGAACGACATTTCGCTAAGGGCCTTCGTGTTTTTAATATAGTATAGATAGATAGATAATACTGATAATATATTTCGTTATTTGGATTTTTCTCGTAAAATAATGTGATTGTCTTTTTATCATATTTCAGTTACTAAATGCTACTTTTATTTGGGAAAGTAAAATTATGATACATAAGAAATGGTCCCAAAAGCGAAAATACATGTTACTTTTTGATAATTTTAAAATCTAGCTACTGAAAATAAAACTATTGTAACAGTACTTTTAAATATTTGAATTGAATGTTTATTTTGTTATCCTAATTTACAGATTAATTCGGAAAAACAATTCTAGTCTAGAATAATAAAAGCCTAAGGATAAGAATGTCCACTTCTTTACTCCACCACAATGGTAACTGCCAAGTATTATTAGTTTAAGTTGCTTCAAACGTCCTCTTTTTTAGGAGACTTGTCAAATATAATTAGTTGTTGACAAGAAATTTCATGGAACTAATAAGAACAATGATATTCCACCCTCTCTTATACATAGGAGTGGAATTCAAGGCAAGTATAGAGTAACACAAGCGGAATATATAAGTCCAAAACACATGCCATTTTGTTTTTAATGAATAACTTATAAATTGTGTTATCAGTTCAGTATTCATCATTTAGAGCCGACTAAAAAATTCTAGTCGACGATGTTATTCCACTTATCTCGAAACTATTGTTTAATTTCTTTTTAAAATTTTCCTTCAATTTATTTGTCGTTGGTTGAAGATCTTCTAACTTTACACCATGATTGTTTATTCATTTTTTTAATCTCAATTTTTTTTCCTTTTTTGAACTTGTGGTGTACTATTTATGTAGTTCTAAATTTTGACATAAACTAGTTACTCCTTTCGGTCCATAATAAATAATTTTTTGGCTTTTTTTTGTGGCCTAAAACATCTAATTTTTTAGATTTCAAGAATGAATTAATTATCTTTTTCTTACATTGCACTTGAAATAAATAGTGTTGGAGTATGTATTAGAAGTGTTTATGTGAAGAGATAATAAAAAGGAATATGGTCAATTTCATTGCTAATTAATATTAAAAGGTAAATTTTTTAATATGTGTGAATACAGTCAAAAAAATCACTTATTGTGACCGGTATGCGTTGCTAGTAATATGTCTAATGACCAATGAATGATTAGTAGAAAAAGTAACTTTGTCTTTATACTTCCAATAAGCAAAGTTCAATAATTGGTGAACTTTCAAGCGGATTAGTGCTTAAAGACGTATTCAACGCTGTCTGCCACTACATTTTGGAATTTTAGTAGTAGCTTGGGTTGTTGGACCTGTACAAGGTGGATTGCTCTGATGGTAAGCACCCTTCACTTTCAACCAAGAGCTTGTGAGTTCGAGTCACCCCAAGAGCAAAGGTGGGTAGTTCTTGAAGGGAAGGATGCCGAGTTTCTATTGGAAACAGCCTCTCTACCCTAGGGTGGGGGTAAGGTCTACGTACACACTACCCTCCCCAAACCCTACTAGTGGGATTATACTGGGTTGTTGTTGTTGTTGTTGGGTTGTTGCACCTAAGAAAGAATTCGTTAATTTTTGACTATACCAACCTGTATGGTTTAAAATCATGTTTTGGATTTTGAATTATGGACTTGGTTTCTTGATTTTGGTCTTATCTATTTTTTCGTAATATTTGATGGTGCGGTTACATAAAGCTAGAGACACTGATAAATACAGTCATAGTGTTGTTGATAGTAGGATTACAATTAACAAAAGGATTTCCAAGTTATTAAGAATACTAGTAGATACAAGTCTAGAGCTAGTAGAGTTAATTTTGTCTTTATGGAGAAGCTTCAAAAAGGCAGCAGGAGGGTGCATCCAAAGAGACAGTGAGTTGTTACTTGCCTGCTTGGAGTAGCCAAAAAATGAGCAACCTTGTTTCCTTCCCCAAAGTTAATCAAATTAGTATAAAGTGAATAAGTGTCAACTCCAAGCAGGAGGATGACATCGGTAGCATTAGTTTCAATCTCCAAATTAAAAAAAATAAAAATTCACAAACTAATTGTAGACCAGTTCTAAGGGCCAGCAACTCCATGTAAGCAGGAGTGTAGGCATAAGCTAAATTGTAATATCCCAGAATCCAATCCCTATGATTATTTCTAAAAACTAAAACTCCGCCAATGGCTCCTTTTTTTATACTTATCCTTGAAGATACCATCAATGTTAAGCTTGAAGGAAGTTGTTGTGGGCGGAAGCCATTTGATTGTGATGGTTGAAGTGGGAGAGGTGTAACGTGAAGAGTTGGAGCAGTATTTGTATTCCTTACAACGCATAACTATAATATTTAGAGAAAGTTGGCTACAGAGGTTGTTAAAGGAATTATTGTTTCTATTAAGCCAAAATGGAAAGAATTCTTCCCATGGAATACCCAAATGATCCGTATTAATGCTTGTGTCTTTGAGTAAAGTGAGCCAGTGTTCAAAGTAGTGATTCAATGGTAGAAAGTTTGGGTGTGCATCATTCCAAAATTTCAAGTAATTGATCATTCAAAGAAAATGTGAGTAATGGTCTCCTCAGCACCTTAACAAATTTAATATATAATGTCTATGTCGATGCTAATATGCTGGAGGTAGTGCTAAGTGGGAAGTTGATTATGGGAGCATTGCCAGAGAAGGAATTTAATTTTATGGAGTGTATTTAGTTTCCAAATTCAATAGAACTTATAGTTAGTGGATGGTGGACGGGATATTAGCTTGTAGGCAGAGTTGGCAGAGAAGATACCATTTGGAGTAAGCACCCAAATTGGGATATCTCTAATATTATTGGTGCTAGTGCGATTAATGGAGAGAATTATGATCTTGATATCTGGAGGGAGTTCAAAGGATAATTTAGAAAGATCCCATTGGTCATTTTTTCAAAGGTCCTTGACTTTAAGAGATAGGTCTGATTGATTCAGCGGTCCTTAGATTAAAGTATTTAGTGGTGGGAGGTTAGGTATCCATGCAGAGAGCCAACAACTAATATTTCCCGGACCAATTATCCATTCAAGACCCTTAATATAGGTTTTCCAACCTGTAAGAATGTTGTTCCAAACAAAGGAGTGAGAGGTGGACTTTTTCTTATGGCTATATTGGCTAATAAGTGCGGTGGCCCAAATGGAGCTTGGGTTGGTGAAGAGTCGCCAAGAGAAGTTGGCAAGCGAGGCCATATTCTTGTCTGTTGCTTTCCTAAGGCCTAGGCCCCCAACTTGTTTGGGTTGGGTAACAAAAGCCCATTTAATGTAGTGGATTTTCTTCTTCAAAGTGATAGTGCCCCAAATAAAATCTCTTTGAATTTTGTCGATTTGTTTAAATATTGAGGAGGGAAGAAGGAGGTATTGCATTGAGTGATATGGGATGGAGTTGAAAGTTGATCTAGCCAATGTTATTCTCCTTGCAATTGAAAGAAAATTTATTTTCCAACCAGTTGGTTTAGAATTCATGTTGTCTATGATGAAGCGTAAGTCAAAAGCCTTAGGTTTACGAGAGAGGATAGGGAATCCCAAATATTTTTTAAAGTTCTCACTAATTTTGATATTGAGAATATTTGAGAGATAATTTTGATTTGAGAATCACAGTTCTTGAAAATGATAATTTTGGATTTGGTATTGTTGATTTTTTGCCCAAAAATATAGGAGAAGAATTGCAGGCTTCATTTTATGGTATGGATTGATTTTAAATTGGCATTAGATGAAAGTATTAAATCATCCGCATAGAATAGATGGGAGAATGATGGACTAGTAGGATTAAGCTTGACTGGATCACAAAGACCAATGTTAACTTGGTGACTTATATATTTGGAGAGTAGTTCCATACTAGTATAAATAGACATGGTGACATTGGGTGACATTGCCGAATACCTCTTGACGGATGGAAAAAGCTTGTTTTATACCCATTAACTAAATAGCAATTCTAGAAGTGCTGATACAGCTCATGATAAGCTTGGTGATTCGCGGAAAGAATTTAAAGAAAAGGAGGGCTCGGTATATAAAGGACCATCAAGCCTGTCGAAGGCCTTTTCAAGATCAATTTTTAAGAGGACTTTGCCATGTCGACCCTTAATTTTTTGAAAATAGTTAATAATCTCTTGAATTATTATGGAATTATCACTAGTTCGTCTACCTTTGAGAAAATTAGATTGATAAGGGCCAATCGATTTATCAGGGTAGAGCTTAATTCTGTTAATGATAATCTTAATAATAACCTTGTAGATAGTGCTGCAAAGGCCTATAAGGCAAAAATTATTGAGATTGTTCGAATTGTGAAATTTAGGAATGAGGCAGATGTAGGTAGAGTTTAGAGTTTCTGGGACTGAGAGAATTTTAAAAATATTATGGCAAAATATTAAAACGGAATCTCTGACCACATGCCAATATGTTTATAAAAAAAAGGGTAAATTCCATCAGGGCATGATGCCTTAAAAGGCTTAAAGGAAAAAATTGTACAGATAACTTCAAAATCTTTCAATTGACGGTCTAGTTTTGAGAGATCTATGTTATCAAAACAAGTTTGTGAATTAAGATTATTTTTTCATGGTATATCTGTATGATCTGTTTGGAACGCCTTTTGGAAAAATTCTGATGTATGATTAAGGATTGCGCTGGGTCATTAATCCAGTTACCATCACTATCTTTGAAGAAGGATATACTATTTTTTTCTCTTACGATTCACTACACTTAGGGGGAAGATTTTTGTATTCGCATCACTGTCATTGAGCCAATTAATATGAGATTGAATTTTTTAGTAGTTGTAACGATTCGGCCGGTCGTTTTGACTATTGCAATCCCGTTCCCCCATTTACTGCTCAAATTATAAATTACAGTTGTTATTTGGCTTGCAGGGGTAATTGGTTTGGGTTCGATGAGGTTTTAAAATGATTTGGAGCGCTTAGTTCCAAAGTTTAGAATTTAAGTTGAAAAGGTTGACTAGATGCTAACTTATGTGTAACGACCTCAGAGAAATTTTGTTAAGGAAATTAAGTTTTGGTGGTGCCGAGGTAGCTCAATTAGTACAAAGATTATAGAAGGCTCAGACTTTTTGGGTTGAACAATGCACCGAAGTGTAAAGGAAATTTTTATCAAAAAATGGTCATTTCTGCGACCACTATGCGGTCGCAGAATCACTCTGCGGACCGCATAATGGTCGCAAAGTGGAACAAGAGGAGGGAAAGATTTGTGAAAAATCTGCGGCGCACTATGCGACCGCATACCTATTTTGCGGTGCATTATGCGATCACAGAATAAGTATGCGGACCGCATAATGACCGCAGAACAGGTCAGTAACGCCCAGCTTTGGAGGCCAAATTATGCGGTTGGTATGCGGGCCGCATACCTATTATGTGATCGCATAACTGCGTCGGAGCTTCCATTTTTTCTAATTTTTGACCCGACCCAACTTCGATTTATAGCCCTTGAAGCTCATTTTTAGCCAAAATCTGATATTTTAGAGAGAGGTGAGAGCATTTTAGAGAGAGAAAGTGAAGACTTAGTCATTTATCCATCAATTCTTGTTCAAGGTTTGAAGATTTCACAAAGATCTTGCTAGGGCTTCAAAGAGGTAAGAATTTCTTTCTCTAATTCTTCAATTTCGGGTTTGGAGTAAAGATGGGTAATTAATAGTATGATTATTGGGTGTAGAGTATCATATATACATACCAATAAGGTTGTGGAAAGATTGTTAAGTTCAAATGCGTATAGATTGGGTTGAAAATGATAAAAATCTTCAAAGACTTTAATTGAAGATTTGAGGGTCGAGTTGATGTCGGAATTTGGTGAAATTTGTATGGTTGGACTTGTGGTTGGATGGGCGTTCATATTTTGTAACTTTTGTCGGATTCCGAGAGGTGAGACCCACGAGCAATTTTTAAGTTAATTTCGAATTTTATTGGAAAAATTTGTATTTTCTTATGGAATTAATTACAATAATTGGTATTGATTGAATCGAAGTAATTGTGGCTAGATACGAGGCTTTTGGAGACCAATTCTCGTGGCAAGGGCATATAGGAATAAAGAATTACACGGTTTGAGGTAAGTAACAGTTTTAAATCTGGTCATGAGGGTATTAAACCCCGAATTTTGGTATCATGTGATTATTTTGGAGGTGACGCACATGCTAGGTGACGAGCGTGTGGGCGTGCACTGAGGGGATCGTGACTTGGTCCGTCCCGGAAAACTGTAAAGTTGAATAATTTATTGTTAGCTATATGCCCTCTATGTGTTGATAAAATTTGACTATGAATCATGTTAGAAATCATACTTAGGCTATGTGATAGTACTGTTGGGACCCACAGAGGTCGTGTACTTGTTGAATTGCCTGCTAAATGCTATATTTACTCAGTCTCAATTTTTACTTGCACATTTTATCTCAGTCTCTGTTATTATTATTGATACATCATATCATTATTGTTTGGGCTAATTTCATGATTGTTGAGAACCCGAGAGACTGGAGAGAATTATGACTGAGGGAGGCCGATGACCTGATTGTGAGGATATTTTATGGATCGGGACTGCCCGCCTACAGTAGGCCTTATTCGCTTATTATTGCACGTGAGTTGGACGTGCAACACGTGAGTTAGCCGTACGGATCCTTATATTATTATTGCAAGTGAGTTGGCCGTGCAGCACGTGAGTTTGCCGTGCGGATCCAGATATTTATATTATGGCACGTGAGTTGTCCATGCAACACGTGAGTTGTCCGTGCTTATAGCGCTTGGGTTGTAGGAGCCCCTCATGAGTCTGTACACCCCCCCANTATGGCACGTGAGTTGTCCATGCAACACGTGAGTTGTCCGTGCTTATAGCGCTTGGGTTGTAGGAGCCCCTCATGAGTCTGTACACCCCCAGTGAGCACGGGTACCCATTGAGAGTGAGTGATGAGGGCTGGGAGCCCAGGGAGTGATGAGGGCTGGGAGCCCAATGAGTGATTATTGTCCTGAGAGGTCGTACTTGATTTTCATTTGTTGTTGCATTTAGTTCCTATCTGTCATTGTCGTGAAATATCTGAAAGATTGTTGATATACGGATTACATGAACATGAATTGTATAAAAAAAAATTTGACATTAAACTGCCAGATTTGATAGCATGTCTATTCTTTGCTGGGATTACTGGAAATGAAACATAACTGTGTAGCTCGTTACTATCTTCAATTCCTTACTTATTATTGTTACTTGCTGAGTTGGTTGTACTTATACAACACCCTGCACTTCGTGTGTAGATCCAGGTATTCCCGGATATAGCGGGTGTTGATCCTTTCACGCGGTTGAATTTCAGGAGATTTTTAGGTAGCTGTCGTGTTCCGCAGACTTTGTCTCTCCTTATGTATCTCTTTGTTCACTATATTTGGTCTCAGACTATTATAGACTATATTTTCTAGACTTGTATTCATATTAGATGCTCATGTACTCAGTGACATCAGATTTTTGGGAGAATTTATATTATATTTAAATATTATATTTTTAACCTTAAAGAGAAGTTTGGGTTTATTGAGATTATCGGATTGCCTAGTATCAATATAGGCTCAATCACGACAGGTTGGAATTTTGGATCGTGACTGTAGTCTTTCTCAATTTTTAAGAGGTTATTTGTAACGACCCAACCAATTGTTTTGACTGTTAGAACCTCATTCCACTAAATAAGACTCCCCGTATGTATTTTTATTAATTTATGACTTGCGGGGATGGTTGGTTCGGAATTTGGAAGTGATCAGGTAAAAATCAGAACAATTGGTTCCTTAGTTTGGCTTTAAAAGGACAAGTTTGACTTCGGTCAACATTTTGAGAAAATGATCCTGGAAGGTTCGTATGATGATTTTGGACTTGGGCGTATGTTCGAATCGGGTTTTTGACAATCCGGAAGCGTTTTGGCGATTAATAATATAAATCAACTATTTGAAGGTTTAATGTTCTTTAAATTTGGTTTGGAGTAGGTTTTGGAGTAATCGAGATCCGTTTGAAATTTCGAGCCTGGGAATAGCTTCGTATTGTAATTCTTGTCTTATGAGCGCGCCTGAATGTTAATTTGGAGGCCTGTAGGTCATTTCGGAGTCATTTGGCGAAAGTTAGAAATTAGAAGGTTTTTAAGAAGTTTGACCGGAAGTGGACTTTTTTTATATCAGGTTTGGAATCCGATTCCAGAAGTTGAAGTAGGTCTGTAATGTCAATTATGACTTGTGTGCAAAATTTGAGGTCAATCGGACGTGATTTGATAGGTTTCGGCATTGACTGTAGAAATATGAAGTTTAAAAGTTCATTAAATTTGAATTGGAGGATAATTCGTGTTTTAACCGTTGTTTGATGTGATTTAAAGGATCAACTAAGTTCGTATGATATTTTAAGACTCTTCTGTATGTTTGGATGGGTCCTGGGAGCCTCGGGCGAGTTTCGGATGCTTAACGGATTGAATTAGGATTTGGAGGAGGAGCTGAAGCTGCTCGACATCTGGTATAATCGTACCTGCGCGAAAAAGGACCGCAGGTGCGAGCTTGCGGAAGCGGAAATGCATGGGCTGGCCAGGCACCGCGGGTGCGAAGAATTTTATCGCACGTGCGAAGAATTTTACCACAGGTGCGACGACCGTAGATGCGAAGAGATCCATCGCAGGCACGAGAGTTTTGTCGCGGGTGCGAAGACCACATGTGCGAAGAAATCATCGCGGGTGCAAAGATCGCTGGGCAGTGAGTGTTAAAACGGAGGTTAGTGCATTTTTGCTCATTTCTTCATTCTTGGACGATTTTTGGAGCTTTCTGAGAGGGGATTTCAACTAGCAACTTAAAGGTAAGTTAATTCTACACACTTTGAGTTAAATACATAGATTATGGGTAGATTATAACCTGTAAATTATGAAAATCAAGGGTTTAGGTGAAAAACCTAGGTTTTGATAAAAATGAGATTTTAACCACAAAAATGGTTATGGAATTGGATGGAAATTATATATTTGAGTTCTTGAGATTATGGGTAACGATTTCCTCCGAAAATTTACGAAATTCGAGAATGTGGACCCGGGATGAATTTTAGGAATTTTTCTATTTTGGGTTGGGTAATTAATTTGATAGTCTAATTTTGAATTATTGAGAATGTAATAATTATTTTGTATAACATTTGGATAGTTTTGAATGTTTCGACATCGAATTGAGAATTTAATGCGACGTGATGATTGGGAAGTCGACTTTGAGACAATGTAAGTCTCTTGTCTAATCTTGTGAGGGGGAATTTACCACATAGGTGATTAAATTAATAATTGCTGCTAATTGTGGGGGGCTACGGACGCGCGAGGTGACGAGAGTTCGTGCGTAGCTACTATTTGTGCTAAAGTTAGGGTAGTTTAGGACTCAAATCATGAATTACTTGTGTAAATTATATTCTTTATTTAATTAAATTATTTAAAATATATTTTGAATTATTAGGAAAATATAGTANAAAATATATTTGGAATTATTAGGAAAATATAGTAAAAGATGGAAATCTAATATACTTAATTTTTCTGTATAAATTATTTAATTGTTAAAAGAAATTTTGCATCCTCTCGTATTTATCTATCAATAAATAAACTCTAATTCCAGAGGTACATAAGAAAATGTCCTCCTTTCTTGTGGAGCGGGCCGAACGCCTCGGCAGTATAGATGCATCTATGGATCGCGCCGCACGTCCCTTGACAGTGTACACAACACTCTGGATCGGGTCGTACGACCTCGAGAGAAATCGTGCCTAAAAATAATAATAATTACACGATACTTTGATTTTTTAATTGTAGCTTGTGAATTTAATTAATAGATTGGGAATTGTTGTATTTGAAAGAATTTAATTATTTTCGTTGGTTAAATACAATTATTGTTAACTCTGTGAATCATGTTGATTTAAATATTTTTATTTTTATCTTATTTATTATTATTGACTCTTAGTGAGTGTCAAAGTCGACCATCTCGTCTCTACCTCTTCGAGATTAGGCTTGATACTTACTAAGTACACATTGTTTACGTCCTCATGCTACACATACTGCACATTTTTGTGCAGGTACGTATATATCTATCGGCCTTGTGGGCTCAGAGGTGTGGTTAATGCTGAGACTTAGGTGAGCTGCATTCTACATTATGATCTGTAACCAGTAGAGTGTCCTTCAGAGTTATTTATATTTTTCCTGTCTAATTTGTATTCCGGACAGTTGCTGTATTTAATTTTATATTCCTAGTAAATGCTCATGCACTTGTAACACCGGGTTTTGGGAGGATTATGGGTTGTTCTGTAGTGAATTTGTTACAAGTATTATTATTTACTCTGTAAATCCTCATTCTTTACTATGTATATTAAAGGAAAATATGATTTCAAAAGTAATAAAAAATGAGAACCCAATTTAGTATTTATTGTTGGCTTGCTTGACAGTGGTGTCCGGCGCCATCACGACCTTAATGGATTTTGGGTCGTGACAACATGGTATCAGAGCACTAGGTTTACATAGGTCTCACGAGTCATGAGCAAGTCTAGTAGAGTTTTGTGGATCATTACGGAGACGTCTGTACTTATCTTCGAGAGGCTATAGTGTTGTTAGGAGCATTTCCCTTCTTGATTCCTCATCGTACGATTTAATTCCTTTAAGGCTTATGCCTTTGTTTCTTTCTTATTCAATCTTGTGCGACGTGGAACGCTTGTTATAGATCAGGAATTGAGGAATTGTAATGGTACTACAGATGTGGTGCAGAATGTTTCTCCATGCGTAATTGATTGGGCTATTGTCGTCGCCTTGCAGAACGATGTTATGTCATTTCAGCTCAGTAGCTATATTTCAGATGGTTTTGAGGCTATGCATAAGTTGCCACGATGTTCATAAGTTATTATCTCGCAGAATTAATGTAATGGCGGGGTGCTCTTTTATGTGCCGATGCAGTGAACGACTTGAAGGAAGGTTTTTCTCAGTACATGATGTAGAGGTTCGATGTTTAATCCCAGCAAAGGAAAGCTAATCGTACTATGAATGTTCGGGTTTGGGGGTTGATGGAGTAATGAACCTTGATATTTTCGAGCGTGGTAGAGTTCTCAATTGTGATGTGGTGTCATCGCCTTGTTAAATGCGTTAAGGTTCGCCAGTGTTATGGTTTTCTTCTACTCGCCTTCATGGCGGGGTGTTAGGAATAGGTGTCGGGGAAACAGTTGTCAGAAATCGCGGTGTGCAGTGGTTCAGGATCAAATCGATGTTCCTAGTGTTGATGTATCGAGAAAGATGATCTCCAGAGAGGTTTAAAGCTGGAAGCGATCTATTGGTTCAAGTGCTACAGAGACGGATTCTGAGTTAAGGCAACAACTGGGCAGCGGAAGACGAGGAAGGACATGTGGGAGGTGTCTTGTGGTGGTTAAGTTCCTAGAAGGCCAAGTGTGAGAAACAGAAGTCGAGTAGTTGCTTAAAGGAGAGGGTTTGACCAAAGTGAGAGAGTGGCAAGGTACTATATGGGTTACGGGGTAGGATAACTACACGTCTTGAGGAAAGTTTGGAGTGATTTGGGATTCATGGTAGACAGTGACTAGGTCTACAGACTTAATTTGGAATGTTGGCTGTTATACTGGGGGAAGATTAGATGCGACAGAAATGAGTTTGCCTGATATGAAGAGGAATGCAACATGACTTCGGGTTGGGATATATCGTTGCACCTTTAGTTGAT
>AWOL01S0099492.1:0-10002 GCA_000715115.1 Nicotiana otophora
GAAAAATAAATTAACAATAATAATATTAATATGTTAATATTATAGTATCCGTTATTTGGTCGGGTAGGGTGAACTAAAATATTCTCATGTAGCTTCTGAGAGCTCGTCCTCAATCAGATTGACAGATTGTCCAAATTGGTTGGTCAAAGGAGTATAATTTTTCGCCTGCATGCAGCTATACGAACATGGGCGAAGCTACACTCTCGTAAAGATGGTTAATTTGACCGTCCTTCGTCAATAAATTATACTATGTATATCTATATTTATCTATATTATTATAAAAACATGAATACAATGTCGGTTTACAAAATAACCTTATAATATTAAGCATAATAACTCATAATAAAAGGACATAACCGGAATTCTAGATATTAGTCTTATAATCTTATTAGTTTTAGGACATAATACTACACGTTAGGAATCCTACATGATTACCTTTAGGAATCCTATTAGTATAATTACTTTNGAATTTCTAATTCATATAAAATTGAACAAGTAAATATATTTAGTCATGTAATCCTATTCTTTTTAGGATATACTTCTTAAAATTTCCTATTACTAATTTAATTTGAAAACGTATTATAATGTCCTATTACTAATTTAATTTGAGAATGTATTATATTATCCAAATTCATCTAGAAAAGGAGAGCCTATATTCTTATAAAAGCATAAATACAATATTAATATACCAAAATATCCCTAAAATATTAAGCCGAAGAACTCATAAAGAAAGGACATAACTGTAATAACTTACTTTTTGGATTACAATACTTTCTATGCTAATTTTTAATATTTAAAATTTTAAAATTAATAAATTTTGTCAATTAAATTTTTATTAAAAATATATAGGAAGGTTTAATAAAATTAACTGCATAAGAATCCTCTGTATTGGCAATACATTACTACGCTATAATGTCCAATACCAAGAAAAAATAAAAGTAATATTAAATAGATTGCATAAAGAGTTGAAATTGAGAAAAAAAATACCCCCACGTTAATATATTTTTATTTTATATTTAAACTATTCTTTCACTCAAATAATATTTTTTTATCAGTGTTTCGTGTAATATTAAAAAATACCCAATTATTAAATAACAACTAAGAAAATATTTAAGAATATAAATGTGTAAGAAAGAGAAAAAAAATGGTTGGTAAGAGTCAATACCACTAATGATTCTACAAACATAACGATCTAAAAGTGAAATGGTATATCAATTTTTTACTCTTTGAAAATAGATTTTATGGTGGATAAAATTATAATTAAGATTAAATATTCAAAACAAGAGATGAACTAATATTAAGATCTGAATCAACATAAAATAAATTATTTTTTATGTTAAAACTAAATAATTTATTCTTTTAATTAATTATTTAGCAAGAGAGTCCAATTCAGTTATTTTTTAAATTCATCATATGAGTAAAATTCTTATTCAAGTAAAAAAAATCTAAGGATACATAAATTTATTCCATAAAAAGAGCGTTAGAACACAAAGTAAAAAGTATTATTAAGAATCAAAATGATATAAGTGTCTGAGAAAGCACAATCAAAGCTAAATCCTAATCAAGAACAAGTTTTCATGACTATATTATAAAGAGCTGATTCTGGTATAACATGATTATTCTTTGTAGATGCCTCCGGCGGAATCGAAATAATATTTTTATGTCATGCATTACTTGCAAATATTATATTAAGAGGCATGACACTATAAACAATAATAGCAAATGGTGTACCAATAATAATTTTATTGCGAGGCCACCCACTTCATATTTGATATACCTTTTCAAACAACTTAAATAACCATTACAAATATATCAAAGCAAAGAAACGATGCTAAATTTAGAAGGAAAGCAAAATTGATAATATGGGATGAAGCACTTATGTCTAAGTATCAAACAATCGAAATAATTGCCCGAAGTTCTAGAGCTATATTAGATATTAATGAACCGTTTGTTGGAAAATTAATGGTTTGGGAGGTGATTTACGTCAATACTACCAGTAGTTCCAAAATCGACAGAAACAGAGACTGTAAAAGCTATCTTGCCAAATTTATACTTCTGGCCTCAAATGAAAAAGATTCAACTGACAAGAAATATAAAGTAAGAATAGATCCAGTATTCAGTGTCTTTTTGCTTCGTGCCGGAAACGAATAAGAACACCCAATAAAAGATGATTTGGTTCTTCCTGAACACTTGGTTACCAATCCCAAATTGCAATGGTAGTGCATTTAATAAGAAAAATATTTTCATCATTAGATTAAAATGCAATTTGTGCAAATCGCACGATAGAATTAAAAAGATGTCTTAGCTAGCAGAAATGAATATATTGATCAACTAAATAAAAAGGTTGATTGCAAAATTTTATAATAAAAATAAAATATTTTTCCTCTTTTAATTCAGCAGAAAATGATACCAATAATTACTACCAAGAAGAATACTTAAATACTTTAATACCAAATGGCCTTCTACCATACATGTTTATTGTCATGTTTATTATTTCTTACATATTTTAGTGTCACTATATATATAATAGACCAAGTTAAAATTGATCTTCCATTGTATATAGATTAATTTTGAAGAAAAATAGATCCACCATACTACTGAAAAACTTAGATACGTTGAATAGCTTATGTATTAACACACATATAGTATATAGAAGTTTTGACAATAACGTCATACATGCAAAAATTATGATATTGATCAATGTGCTTCTAAGTATATTCTTATCCCTTAATTCAACTTTCATCTTCCGAAACTAAGGAATAACCTTTTAAATTTGTGTGAAAATATTTTTTAGTATGTTTATATTTTGCAAATATAATAAATAAAGCTCAAGGACAAACATCCTAAATATTGGATTATATTTACCGCAATATATTTTCTTGCACGAACAATTGTATGTTGCACTTTCAAGAGGGATATCAAGATCGACAACAAGCGTTCTAGTTAAGGCAAAGCAACCAAAGCATTAGGAGGAAACATACACAAAAGAAATTATCAAAAAAGTGTTCGTTAAGATACCATCACATTCAAATACTTTTAAATTATAATACATAATTATCTATCTAACATGACAAAATTGATCAATTGTGTAAGTTTTGATGATATTCTTTATTTTAAATTCATATATTATGATAATGTAATAATATTTTTCGGCATTTAGATGATTGTTGTGTTATTAAACATAAAATTTCTCTCATTAATTAAGTTTTATTGTTCCTTCATATAAATAAATGTTTAAATTATCATGTGTCATTATTAACGTACAACGCACGTTCATAGATACTAGTATGTAAAATATTAGGTTTTAAAGGTATATAACATGCATTGAACACTCTTTCTTGGGGATTATTTATTTTTACTTATTTCAAGTTTGAACACCCTTAAAAATATTCCTGGCTTCGCCACTGCGAAAAAGTACAAGTAACTTACTAATTGATCGAAGAAAAACTAAAATTCATATAAACAAGGCTTACAGCTAAGCGAAGATGAGACAACGTGGCACCATTCACAAAATAATAATCCCATTTTATTGTTTTAATTTTTGCAACGTCCCATTTTGTTCTTCAGTATGCTATTTATTGTCCCATTCAAAATGTGGAGATATTGTTAAAGCACCTCAACATATCATTAGCTGATTCTTTTTTTAGTAATTAATTTTTATTATCAGAGAAAATATTTACAAGTATAACAAAACCTTATCACTATCCACCTAGGTTTGGACATGCAGCCCCAAACATAGGAACATCAAAACTAATTAACGCTAGTTCTAAGTATAGACTAGCTAAGGATAAAATTTAAATCTTGAAATCTTTTAGCTAGACTAGGACTCAAGCTTCCTCGACAATGGACCTCTTGGATTATCGTTTTAACCAGCTCCTCACTTATCCTTTACTGCCTGCGAAAAGTTCTCCTATTCCGTTCTTGCCATATATGGTATACAGTGCAAGTTAGAAGCATTCTGTATATTGCTGATGATGGTTGTTTACCTGCTGCATGTTTTGTAGCCCATTTTACCTCTTCATTCCATCCGGCCACATCTATTTTGACTCCAATCCAGTATAATAGTTGCTGAGTAGGTGCATCTTAAGAAAAGATGATTGTGGTCCTCTGTACCTCCTTCACACAACGAACATGATGGATTGGTTAATATTCCCCAAGTGATAAGCTTGTCTCGTGTGTATAATCTACCCAGGATTGCTAGATAAAAGATAAAGATCCATTTAGGACTGCTAGTGTTATTGCATAATAGTCTCCTCCATTCAACTTTAGGGAACTCTCCTCTAAGCTTATTATACATGTCTCTAATGGAGTAGCTCCTCGCATTCATCACCTCCTCCACTCCTATATTTGTTTCATTTAGATACTTTGCAGCTCCTAATATTTTCTGATTGAGCGAAGAAGCTTGTTTCACATTTACATTTCATATCACATGATGTTTTATATAGTATGTATGCATCCACTATATCCGTAGGCGATCCTTCTTCTTACACAAATTCCATAGTTGCTTAAGGATTGCAGCTCTGTTCCACGTGAGGATGTCAGTAATGTTCAAACCACCTTCAGACTTTGGTCAGCACAATTGTTTCCAGGCCACTAATGCTGTATTGCTCCCTTCTGCTTCACCTGTCCAGAGAAACCTCTTATAAATGGTCTCAATCTTTAAAATAATCTTCTTTGGTAAAGGAAATATTTGTGACCAAAAGGATTGGATGGCAATCAGAATACTTTTGATCAACTGTAACCTTCCTGCATAAGATAGAAACTTTGTTGTCCAATGCTTAACTCTGGTGAGCATCTTATCTAGTAGGGCCTGACACTGAGCTACAGATAATCTTTTGGTACTTAATGGAACTCCCAAGTATCTGAATGGAAGTGTGCCTGTGGAGAAGCCTAGGCATTGGTTAATCTGTTGTTGAACATCCACTGTTATCCCTCCAAAATAGATACAACTTTTGTCTTGTTTGCAATCAGTCCTGAGTAGCTAGAAAAGTGCTGAAAACACTCATAGAGCAGTTGAATGGACATCACATCACCTCTGCAAAATAGCAACAAATCATCTGCAAAGCTGAGTTGCACTATGTTCAGCTTCTCACATCGGAGATGATAGTTAAAGTCAGGCATGTTCTTTAAAATCTTTAAGATTCTGGTCAAGCATTCCATGGCGAGGACAAAAAGATATGGCGACAGTGGACCCCATTGTCTGACTCCTCTTCTGGCATCGAAGGGAGCTGTTGGCTTGCCATTTATAACAATACAATAGAACACTGTAGTGACACATGTCATGATCTATGATAGGAATTTCTCTGGGATATTCAGTTCTGTGAGAACCTGCTCAAGAAACCCCCACTCTAAAGAATCATACGCTTTCTGCATATCAATCTTGACCATACACCTGGGTGAAATTCCTTTCCTTCCATATCCTTTTACAAGTTCATGCCCCAGTAGGATATTATCATTCAACACTCTTCCTGGTACAAATGTTGTTTGACTCATATCTTTTAAGGAGTCCATCACTGGTTGCAACCGGCTTGTGATTATCTTTGAGATAATTTTATATATAATAGTGCAACATGAAATTGGCCGATACTGTTTGATGGAAGATGGATTCTTCACTTTGGGAATTAGTGTGATTGAGGTACTATCTATTGGCTTGTACATGGAACCCTCGTTAAAGAATTTCTGTACAGCCTTTGTAACATCCTCTCCAATTACGTGCCATACCTTTTTGTAGAAGTATGCATTAAATCTATCCCCTCTTAGAGTCTTAGAATCTCCTATTCACTTTAATGCTTGCACCACATCAGCTTTAGTGAAAGGGGAGATGAGTTTGTAATTGTTGAAATCTTGTAAGTCCTGGACCTTTACTCATTATACTAAGATTAATAGCAGGCATGCTATTAGCTGATTTTCCTAGTAATCTTCCGTAGAAACCCACTACTTCCTGCTCATATATCCTTAGCTGATTGATTGTTACGTGTCCTAAAACTATTCATTCAGACTCAGAAAGAATCGTCCTAGAATATATGATTTTTTAAAATCATTTTTTAAATACTTTTAGTTGTAATTTACTGTACTGTTTTACATTTAATAAATATGTATGAACTTTATTTTAAAAATTGATATTTAATTCTCATTGTAAATTTACTGAGTTCGAAAACTCAATCAGTGAGTGGTCCTGTCATGGAACTAAGGAGTTCAGGCGCTTTTATGGAGAAAAGCGAACAACCAGTAAACTATACATGCGAACCAGCTTTTTCTAGCCTTTGACTTTCTAACAAATTAACACTTTGGCTTTTCAATGGTTGGTGCAGTGGATTCCAGTGGAAAAGTGCATTAGTATAAAAATTCCCATAAATCTAAGAGCCCGTTTGGACATAAAAAAATTTTTTCTCCTTTCAAAATTTTTTTATTTTTTTTCGAAATCAACGTTTGTCCATAAAATTTTCAATTTTTACTTGAAAATGTATTTTGAAAATTTTCGAAAATTTAAAAAACTCCAAAAAGTTATTTTTCAAAATTTTCTCTCAAATCAATCACAAAATTTCAAAAACAACCCAAAATTATATTCATGTCCAAACACAACTCTAAATTTCAAATACCATTTTCACATGAAAAATATTTTCCCCCTATTTTGGAATTTTACAATGCTTATGTCCAAACGCCCACTATGTTGATGGGAGAATTTATACTACACTGAGCGGAGCTAGAAATTTTAGTAAGAAGTATCGAAATATAAAAAAAATAAACACACGAAAAAAAATAAAGAAAGTCAACACACAATGTGTTTATATATAATTGACCTAGCTAAACCGTATAATTTTTCAGTGAAGAAGTGTCAATTAGCCTAAGGTAGCTTCGCCGTTATGTACATGGTTCATGCATTGAAACCGCTAGAAACAATTTTCATGCAACTACAAGGAACAATGTTGGGATTTATTAATTAAAACAAAAGAGGAGTGAATGAAAAATGGTGGGAAAAGAAATAGAGGGAAATGATATTTTGAATTAGTCCCTTTTACAAAGGAACGTTGTCCCTCATTGGATAGGAAGAGGAAAATTCGTGTGCTTATGTATGGAAGCACTTCTTTTAGCTCTTAAAGAGTTGAGAAGACAGCAAGCCGCGCATCGTCGTCGCTCGACTTCGGCTTTGAATGATAATTTTTTGGACCAAGTTTATTTTCTTTTTCCGTCAATAATATTTTCTTTTCTAGTAGTTTTGCGTGAAAAATATTAATTTGGAATTTTGCGGCATTATTTTCCAACGCTCAAATTCGCGACCAAATATTCCGTTTAACAGAAATTCAAATTTTCTGCTGAATAGACACCTTATCAAATGAACTGGCACCTTTGCACCTTTGAAAATCTCTCCCCTCTCTCTTCTGCATTCTACATTGATTTTCAAAGCAAAACGCAAGTATTTTGTGTGATTTACTTCGCTATTTGAGTTCGCCAAAGTTATGTTATTTTGAAGTGCCGCTGTCACAGAATAATTATTTCGCTCTATCTTGGGAGAATTAATCCGAAACCTTGGGCAACTGTGAGGGAATTAAATTGCTTAAGAGCACATAAGAAATTTGTGAGATCAGAATTTTCTGTTTTTATTTTCTTAAACTAACGTCTTCTGATTTTCTGATTTTGAATATACAATACTAACAAACAGCAGTACATCTGCATACTAGAGTATGAACTATAGTAGGCAATTTTCCTGGTAAGCTGAATTTATCGTATAATGATAACCAAAGGAATTCACAGTTTTGTTTTTATAGTTAATATGTATATCCTTTTATTTTATTTTCATCTCCAAAGAAGTTGAGAAATATAAAATTATAATTGATGATTATCATATTCGTAATATTACGTATTCTTTGGATTCAAGACTGCTCACTTGATGGGCTATTCGAACCTTCATCTAGGCATGTTCATGGATCGGATCTGATCGGATTTGACACCATTTAGATTGTAATTTCGGATTTCGAATTTTGTAAATTGCAATCCGAATCCGAGCCAAACAAAATTCGGATCAGATTGGATTTTGAAGTTTGGATCGAATAAATATTTCAGATTTTGGCTCGGATTGTATGCCTTATTAAGATGCTAAATAAATAATTTTAAGATGCTATCTCCTACCATTTTATGTAGCAAAACTCATTGATTTTCATATCTTTTACTTAATATTGAAAACAAAGAAAAGGCATTTGTAGACATCAAAATTTTAGCAGATCAAGATAAATCCTAAATTCAAGACGACTCTTAAAATGTTAGGAGTCTATTAGGGTTGCTTGGTGGCTAATCCATTCAAACCCTAATTCATGCCTTTTAATAGGCTACATATGTCCTTCAAAGAGGATCTTAACAATTCCATAAACTCTCGGAATATGCACAAAGAGATCAAATATACTATCTCTAAAATTCCATAAAACTCTTGGAATATTCATTAAGAGATCAAAGACATGCCAAATATGTCTTGTTCAAAGTTCTAGCAACATTCAAGATCTAAATGAATTGTTGCTACATGCTTCTTGATCATCATACATCAAGAAGATGCATATCATCCTTGAATAATGGCTAATAAATCGGAGGAAAGAATCAAGGGATAAACAGAATTGTAACCCGCAATGTTTATCAATAAAATTCTTTTTTTCTTTATAGTTGTTTGTAATTACAGTTTTATTTTCCTTCAAAAATTTGTTGCAAACAAATTGACACGCCCAGTGGGACCAGTTTCGCCCTTCATCTCTTCCTCCTGCAAATCGAAAACTACAAGTTTCAAGATTATCTGTTGTGATGGTCGAGTACTTCAAGTCTCGTCTTCAAGTTTCAGCAAGCCTACACCTCGACAATCCTTGAAGTAGGGGAAATTTGTAGACACTGAAATTTTAGTAGATCAAGATAAATCATAAATTCAAGAAGACTCTTGAAATATTAGGAGTCTATTAGGGTTACTTGGTGGCTACTCCACTCAAATCTTAATTTATGCCTATATATAGGCTACATATATCCTTTAAATAGGATCTCAACAATTTCATAAACTCTCGGAATATGCACAAAGAGATCAAATATACAATCTCTAAAATTCCACAAAACTCTTGGAATATTCATTAAGAGATCAAAGATATGTCAAATATGTCTTGTTCAAAGTTCTATCAACATTCAAAATCCAAATGGATTGTTGTTACATGCTTCTTGATCATCATACATCAAGAAGATGCATATCATCCTCGAATAATGGATAATAAATCGGAGGAAAGAATCAAGGGATAAACAGAGTTATAACCCGCAATATTTATCAATAATTTTTTTTATTTATAGTTGTTTGTAATTGGAGTTTTATTTTTCTTCGAAAATTCGTTGCAAACAAATTTGGTACAAGATCAAATTACTTGTTCGTGATCAAATCCAAATTCAAGCTCAAGAAGGAGATTCAAGACCAAGCTTTACAAGCCCTTGAATCAAAATCAAAATCAAGCTCATTCAGATAGTTTATATTCTTGAAGAATCGGAGGAATACCATAGAGATTGTAACACTTTCATTTATTGAAATCAAATACTACATTTGTTACACAATTTTCCAGTCTTGATTATTTATTTTTCTCAACGCGAAAATATGTTGTTACAAATTTTTGGGACGCCTAGTGGGACTAGTTTTGCCAGAATTTATAGACAATAAATTTGCATCGAGAAAATAAATTCAAGACCGAAAAATATCGCAACAATCGTAGTATTTGATTTCAAATAATTTGAGTGTGCAATCTCTATGCATCCTCTGATTCTTCTTTCCAATAGTAAATAAATTTAAGGGCCCTTGAGTTTGATCTTGAATATGTAGTTGTTGCAACGAACGATGATCTTGAATTCATCTAGCATGAATTTTGATTTGAACTCATACTCCTTGAATCTTGATTTGTTCTTCGTTCTTGATCTTGAGCTTGATTGCTTGAACTTGAACTTGATTTGTACTTCGTTCTTGAGCTCGAACTTGATTTGTTCTTCGTTCTTGAGCTT
>AWOL01S0099493.1:4342-21350 GCA_000715115.1 Nicotiana otophora
GAGGTCAGGTCAGGCCCTACTGGAGAATAAATAATGACATGAAAAAATGTTTAAACAATTTAATAAGATAAAATGACAATGGAAATGAATCAAGTAGTATGTCACATTTAATTACACCAAGTAATGGCAAATAAATACCTCGTGGAAACAAAACAGAATTTCTTTTCAACTTTAAGAAAAATCACAATAAAAATCAAAGGTAACTACGGCCATAAATCAATATCAATAAGGGCACTACCGAGGTACCGTCTCGTAGTCCCAAATCATAAATAAATTCACAATCTCTTATTTCCTTATCTCACCGCGGGAGCCTTCACAATTTATTTTAAAGAAAATATTTGTTTTTCGAAATAGCATCCCGCACTTTAGCCATCCTTATCACACCGCATGACTTCTAGTAGTTCCCTCTACTAGCCTCGCGTATCAAGCCATCCTTATCTCACCGCATGTGTTTCAATACCCAGACCTTATACCACCGCATGCGTATCAATATCACAGTATATCACAATTTGCACCTCAAGTGCCCAGTTATTTCAATTTGCCAAAATAAATCAACAACGATATTTTTCCACAATAAATAGCTCACGGCTCATGCCAACATAAATCATCAATAATATGTTTCAACAATAAAAAGCTCACGGCTCATGCCAACATAAATCATCAATAATATCTTTCCACAATAAAGATCTCACGGCTCCATCACAATGAGTACAAAAACCTTACAAAATTATGAGGAATAAATAATTTAGCAAAATAATATTTCAAAATCTTTAATACGTTGCTTCAATACCAAAATTAAAATGTCAAATACTTCATATTCATAATATTTAATTTAAAGAAAATCAATTTCAAATAATATACAGAATAAAAGAAACCAAATTTTAACTAAAGAGGTAAAACAATTAGCAGGAAAAAGTCAAGCAAATTTAAAGTATACAAATCAAATCAATGATGGAGAATATAACAGGATTTAATAATTTAATTAATATGCAACAGTGATCTTCATAATTTAAAAAACATAATCCTTCACATTTAGTCTGTGTACACACTCTTCACCTCGTGTACACAACTTTCATCACATTACAATTAATGCCAATCCTAGGGAAAATTTTCCCCACACAAGGTTAGACAAGTCACTTACCTCGACTTGCTCCAATTTAACCAAGTAGTATGCTTTTTTCTCGATTTTCCGATTCCGGTCGACTCGTATCTAGTCATAATTAATTCGATACAGTCAACAAAATTTATAGAATTAATTCTATAACAAAATACTACATGTTTCAATAAAAATCCGAAATTATCTCAAAAATGGCCCGTGGGGCCCACATTTCGGAATCCGGCGAAAGTTACGAGATATGAACGCCCATTCAACCGCGAGTCTAACCATATCAAAATGACTAAATTCCAATAACGATTCGACCCTCAAATCCTCAAATCTATCCAAGAGGTTTTCAAAATTTTCCAACTTAAATCACCAATTAAATGTTACAAACAATGATGGATTCGGGTAATCTAACCAAGATTGAGTTAAGAACACTTACCCCAATATTTTTTCTTGAAAATATATCAAAAATCGCCTATGCTCAAGCTCCAAGTTGTTAAAAATGGCGAATGGGACGAAGCCCCCCTGTTTTTATAACTTACAGATCTGTCCAGGGTGACCTCGATCATGGGGTCTGATCCTGGACCTCGATCATAGGAGTCCGATTAAGGGGAGTCCGATCATGGTCCTCGATCATGGACCTCATTCATGGCCTTCGATCATAGCTTCGATCATGGACCTCGACCCTGGGGCTCGATCACAGCCATCGATCCTGGCTATCGATCTTGGGCCTTTGATCACTAGCCTTCGAGCTTGCCTTCGATCATGGCCCTCGAGCCTAGCCTTCGATCATGGCTCTCGAACCTGCCTTCGATCATGGATCTCGAGCCAGCCTTCGATCCTTGGCTCAATATTTGGGCTCGATTTTTGGGCTCGATTGCACAGCAGAAGAAAATTTGCAGCAGCTGTTTAAGTACCATTTTTGATCTGTTAAATATCTGAAACTCACCCGAGGCCCTCGGGACCTCAACCAAATATATCAATAAGTCCTAAAACATCATACGTACTTATTTGAAATCTCAAATCACATAAAACAACGCTAAAACCTCGAATTATGCTCCAATTCAAGCTTAATGAAACTTAAAATTTCCAACTTCTACATTCGATGTCGAAACGTATCAAATCAATTCTGATTGACCTCAAGTTTTGCACACAAGTCATAAATAACATAACGGAGCTGTGAAAATTTTCAAAACCGGATTCCGACCCCGATATCAAAAAGCCAATTCCCCGGTCAAACTTCTAAACTTTAAATTTCTATTTTAGTCGTCTCAAGCCTAATTTTACTACGGACTTCCAGATAAAATTATGATCATATTCCTAAGTCCAAAATTACCATACGGAGCTATTGGAATCATCAAAATTCTATTCCGGGGTTGTTTGCACAAAATTCGATATCCGGTCACTATTTGAACTCAAACTTTTAATTTTTCATCAAAATTTCATCTCGGGCTAGGGACCTGGGAATTTGATTCCAGGCATACGCCCAAGTTTCAAATAACGATACGGACCTATCGGAACTGTCAAAACACTGATCCGAGTCCGTATGCTCAAAATGTTGACCAAAGTCAACTTAGTTGAGTTTTAAAGTTCTAATTCACATTTTAATCCATTTTTCATATAAAGACTTTCCAGAAAATTTTACAGACTACGCACGCAAGTCGAGAAATAATAAATAGTGCTTTTTGAGGTCTTAGAACACGGAATTAATTATTAAATTTAAAGAGGACATTTTAGGTCATCACACAAAATCCCACCTGTCGTGATGGCGCCTATCTCAATACTAGGCAAGCCGAAAATCTCAATAAACGACCATATTCTTTATGTTTGAAAACATGATAATTAAATTGAGCAGAAAAAATCTCACAAATACGAATATAACACTCCCAAAACCCGGTGTCACTGAGTACATGAGCATCTAATATGAATACAATGTCTGTCTGATAAAAACCACTATCTGAAAGTATAAAACAGTACAATAACTAAAGTAAAGATAGACAAGGTCAGCGGACGCCAGGCAGCTACCCTGATAGTCTCCAATCGGTAACACACTGAGGTCTAACAGCCGCCGTGTCCGCAAGCACCTGGATCTGCACACAAGGTGAAGAGTGTAGTATGACTACAACCAACTCAATAAGTAACAAGACTAACCTCTAGGCTGAAAGTAGTGACGAGCTCAGCAGGTACAGTCCAGTATAAATAATGGTACAAAAATATAGGTATGCTTTCAAGTTCAACAGTAAAACTCAGTACAAGTGAAATAGATCAATATTGCATGATATGAAGAATATAACATCTCAGTAGAAAGACCTCATGTAAATACTTGTCACAAATTATTCGGTCACTAGGTACAGTTTATGGCCAATCCAGCCAGGGGTGTTCCAACCCGTATATAAATACACATCGACTGACAGTCAATAACTCAGTATCGTATAAGGCCAATCCATTCTTAGGGTAATTTATCCCAAAATATAAATGATACGGACAAGATCCATGTCCAGGTAAATTCATTACAATATAAATAAGTAAGGCAAGTTCATGCCCTGAGAAATCCATCCTGAATATGTATAATCATCTACGCTCACTAGGGGAGTGTACAGACTCCGGAGGGGCTCCTTCAGCCCAACCGTGATATAAAGCCTTTATGGCCTACTGCAGACGGGCAGTCCCGGTCCGTATAATAATAAAACCTATAAGGCCTGCTGCAGGTGGGCAGCCCCGATCCATAAACTAGTAAAGCCAATAAGGCCTGCTGCAAGCGGGCAGCCCCGATCCATTTAATAATAACATATATAAAGCCAATATTGCTTGCTGCGACGCGCAGCTCGATCCCATAAATATCCTTACAATGCACGTATATGACTGAGTGTGAAATGTACATTTTTAAAATAATTAATTCAAAAGCAACACGACCCCATGGGTCCTAAAATATTGACACATAGCCTAAACATGATCTTTAATAAGAGCCTTATCTCAATTTTTCTAACACGTGGGGAAATATTCAGATAATAACATGATTCTTTAATTTTTCAACTCCATATAATTTATTCAAGTCACAATTGCAATGGTGCATGTCTATACGCTCGTCAACTATCGTGTGCGTCACGTCCAAACAATTTATATAATACCAATTCAGGGATTCATACCATGATAACCAAGTTTAGAAGTGTTACTTACCTCAATCCGAGTAAAACTCTACTCCAAAATGCCTTTGCCTCTCAAATCGATCTCCAAACGTCCTGAATCTAGCCACAAGCAATACAATACAATCAATATAGGCTAAAGGAATCAATTCCACAAGAAAATATGAAATTATAGCCAGAAATCCGAAATCGGCTCAAACCCGGCCCCGGGCCCACGTCTCGAAATCCAACAAAAGTCACAAAATCCGAAAGCCCATTCAATCACGAGTCTAACCATACCAAATTTACTAAAATCCGATAACAAAATCCCATTCAACACCTCAACATTCTAGCTCAAGAACTCTTCCTTATTTTATCCAAATTTCCATCTCAAAATACTAATTAAATGCTGAAAACATTGATATATTCGTGTATATTGACCAAATCCGAGTTAGAATCACTTACCCCCGATGTTTTCCCTTGAAAATCTCTCAAATATCGCCTCTCCCCAAGCTCTAATTTGTTAAAAATGGAAAAAATGGGACGAAACCCCCGTTTTGTAACTTAAAGTTTTTGCCGAGGCCTCGCCTCGATTTTCATGACCTCGATTTTTCTCCAGCCTCGATTTTCATGACCTCGATTTTTATTACCTCGATTTTTTTCAGCCTCGATTTTCTCGAGCCTCGATTTTCATAACATCAATTTTTCATGACCTCACTTTTTCATGACCTCGATTTTTCATGACCTCGATTTTCATGACCTCGATTTTTCATGACCTCAATTTTCATGACCTCGATTTTTCCAGCAACATAAATTTTCAGCAGCTGTTTAAGTCTAAATTTTGATCCGTTAACTATCTGAAACTCACCCGAAACCTCCCGGACACAAACCATATATGAATTTCAATTATAAAACATGCTACGGACCTACTAGCGCACTCAAAACACTGAAAAGAGGTCGACTTGACCCGATATTGACCATGGTCAAACTCCCAAATTTCTTAACTTTACTAGTCTCTCAACCAATGATCCAAAAAATAATACGCCCAAGCCCCTCGGGACCCGTCAAATCATACCAACAAATCCTAAAACATCATACGAATTTAGTCGAAACTTAAAATCACGCAAACAACGCTAGAACCACGAATCATACATCAATTCAAGCCTAACGAACTTTGAAATTTCAAGTTTCCACAAACGACGACGGAACCTATCAAATCAAGTCCGATTGACCTCAAATTTTGCACACAAGTCATAAATGATATAACATACCTATTAAAATTTTCAGAATCAGATTTTGACCCAGATATCAAAAAGTCAACTCCCCGGTCAAACTTCCCAAAAATTCAACTTTCGCCATTTCAAGCAAAATTCCACTACGGACTTCCAAAATATTTTCCGGACACGCTCCTAAGTCAAAAATCTCATACGGAGCTATTGGAATCATCAAAATTTGAATCCGGGGTCGTTTACGCATAAGTCAATATCTGGTCAACATTTCCAACTTAAGTTTTTAATTTTGATACTAAGTGTCTCATTTCACTCTGAAATCCTTACGGACCCAAACCAACTAACCCGATAAGCTATAAAATAATTGTAAAGAATAACTTGCACAGTAAAAATAGAAGAACGGGGTTATAATACTCAAAATGACCGGCCGGGTCGTTATAAACTGTCTCCCTTTCTTTCAATGCTTTAAGATGAAAATACGTCGAGTATAATGCTTTCTCAATATCCGTCTAGATGAACTTGATTACTTATTTCATTCCATATCTGCTCCTGAAAACAAATCAAGATCAAGGATGTTAAAAAGGCAGAGTCAACTGATAGCTCAAAGAGTTATTTTTTCTAAAGCGACATTCTCCCTTCTATTTATCTTTAATTGAATTATGAACTTCAAGTGTTTAGATATTTCGAGCAGAATTAGTAGTTAAACCAGCATAATAAAAAAATAGCAAAAGGTAGGGGCGGATCTATAGCCCAATGTATGGGGCACGTAAACCCATGGCCTCTCCGTCAAACTGGCTATTTTATGTACATAATTTTTATAATTGATCTAATATTATCTACTGGAACCCCACCTATGCTCCAAAAAGGTTAAATGATGCACTTGGTTGAATGCTGAGTTATTTAATTACCTAGAGGAGTAGGGATCAATTCTCACTCAATACTTCTATTGTTTTCCCTTTTTTTAGTGGTGCACCCATATTTTAAAAATCATAGATCCGCCTTTGGCAAAAGGGAAGGCCAAAGTCGGATTCGACAAAAAAAAAAGCAGCCTTCTTGCATCTCTTTTAGCTTTGAAATCGACTAAGCGTGGCGCGATTAGTAGTTGAATTTTGCATTGACATTTAACCAACACATCTTTATTTTGGTGTTTTTGATTGTGAATCTTGGTTGAACTTGACAGTCGCCATATTGCATCAGACTTTGTGCTTCAACCTTTTGTCAAGCTATGTCTTCTACTATTTTGTCGTGCTCCCATATAATAAAATAATATATAACTAACATATTTGACACAGTACACATATGCAATGCACGTACACTAAAGCTAGTTACACATACTCTTATATCTTTATTTTGGTACGGATCAAAATTTTAGTACATATTTTTACTTTATATTTTATATTTTAATTAAATAAAAACAAAAAATTAATTAATTACTTTGTTATAAATATTAGTTTATTATCCTTTTTAGAATAATTGTAAACTGAGTTACATTACTATTCTTTTTTGTAATTTGACATTTAAAAGTACTTTTTGAAAGATTGGTCAAACACACAATTTTCTTATCAAGTATTTTAAAAGATAATTATCAAATAAATTAATCAAACACAAGTTGTTGTTCTTCAAAAGTACTTTTTCAAAAAGAGATTTTCGGGAAAAAACACTTTTAAAAAAGTTGCAAGAATTTTTGAGGTTAAAGAACTGAATTTGAGTTGTTTTCTTCTCAAATATTTGCAAAAGCATTGTAACAAACACTGTTATTGCAAAAAACAAAAAAAAAAGGGAGAGAGAAGGAATCAGTTTTTGCAAAAGCTGATGTTAAACATACGCCTTTCATTGGAGAAGAAATTACATCATTTACTGCAAGGTTCTTTCCTAGTGATCCATATGAATAAAAAACATCATTTATATTCCTTTACACGGCCTTCTACTAGTGTAGGGTACAGATTTATTACTTTTATGAAAATATTATATTGTGGATGTTCATTTAATACTCATGTTTATCCGTAAAACGGTACAGTTGTATTTATACGTGGTTTATAGACAAGTGAATCGATTTGACCCTAAAAGGATAAATAAATTAAATAAGAATATAGGACTTAGCGTTGAAATCGAGATAAAATAACAGAAATCCAGGTTCCGGGAGCAGAGCTACCGAAAGCAATAATAACAATATTAATAAGCAAGAAGATAAAATATTATTAAGATTTGAACAGAATATACTATATGAATGTTAGAAAGTTCGTGTCACATACAATGGTTGTAGAGCTCACTTTTTATAGTTTCACCTAGGGAACAAGGTCCTAGGATCAAGGCCCTCTTAAATGACAATTATGAGGGCTATTGAAGAATGTGTAATGGTAAGCAGGGAATTCCATATTCTCTGTAACGGGCCATGTATTTAATCCTATAGTATATTCTCCATTAAATGCTACCATGTGACAGACATTTATTTAGCCTTTGTGAACACCATCTCCTTCGGGAACAAACAGGATCGTTGCCTTCAGACCTGACCGCCTTCTGTTTTCGGCGCCACGTGACGCTTTATCATGCAAACATTTAATATGTACATATTTTCATATACATATAGCCCCCCTGCTTTTCGATGGTATAACCTTTGTGTCATCGGGAAAGTTGGTAAAGATACCTTTCTTGACGGAAAATTCTCTGATCCCCTCTGAAAAGTTTCTGACGCAATTGATTAGACGCACTTCTCTCCGCATTTAATACTCGAAACACTCATCATCCCACGATTCAACAATAATTTTGCTCATTCTCAAGGTAATTATGACCATAATTTTAGCCGTCTATTCTTTTATTTATACACTTCAATTTACTTCTTTTATACTTCACAACTTCTTAGAACCTTTTCGACTTCTTTACTCAACTCCTTCTAACTTTCTTTACTTTTCCTCTTCAAAAAAATAATTCTTACTCCTTTCTACTAAATATGGCTTCTTCTTCAAAAAATCCCAGTTCTTCAAAGAACAAAGGAAGTGCTGATGATGTTGCTCCTCCCATGGCGAGCACCAATATTCCCATAAGGCTTATTACAACTAAGGACTTCGAATAGAAGTACCCTTCTGCTAACCCCTGAACATGGGTTGTTAGCGTATATCCTTCTTCCATCCGTCCTCCAGCATCCCTGCCATGAAAGAAGATTGTGGTTGTCAACATTTAAACATCATCGCTCCTGACATGGTGGAGCGGGTAACCTTCTTTAAGAAGGGTTTTACGCATGCTTATACATATCCCTTTAATTTGGGCTCATTCTCATTGAGCGGGGAGGGGGGGCTTGACTCCGTAATCTTGGAGTTTTGCCTTCGTTACCAAGTCTTCTTGGCATAGGTGAGCCCTTCTGTGTGGCGGACCGTTGCTTGTCTTCGGTGCCTATGCCAGGAGACGGCAGATTAACTCTCACTGGCTCGGCTGATGAACCTCTATTCCCCCCCAAGTTGTTTTGTGAGGGAATGATAAACTTCAGTAAACGTGGTCACCATGCTTTGCTCACCGGTATGGATGATGACAATAACTGTGGGTAGATGGATCAGTTTGTTATAATTTCTACCAGGGACATCATTCCGGCCATGACTTCATCCTTTCCTGAATTATGGAACCGTACCCAGAAGATTTTGAATGTCTCTAACAAGACCCGCACGTGGAAAAAACTGGAACTTAAATACGGGTGGAAGGCCAAAAATCATGGTAGGTTGAACTCATCTTGTTTTTATCTTTCGTATATGAGAATTGATTAACCTTTCTCTCCTGTTGAATTCAGGTCTACCCCAGGGCTCCGTTACCGTCCCTAAAGAGGACATTTTGGCTGATCCCTTAGAAGCGGCATGGTTGTTGCAGGAGGCCTTTACCCGAATGGCAGTCGTTGGACCTGCTTCCAGTGCAAGTGCTTCTTCTCGGAGTCCCCGACCGGAGAACAAGCAACCACAAATGCAGCGTTCCTCTGCGGTCGAGGGTAAAAATAAAAAGATGAAGAGCATCGCACCTGAGCCGTTCGCGGATGCTGTGGTGATGAGCGCCATGCTCGAGCTGACCATAGATACTGCGGTGATTGATGATGATGATGAAGGATCCAGTGATAAGGGAGCTTCTCTACATAGAATACAACGATCTTCATCAGCTCAACAGAATGCCCAATCTGTTGAGCTACTTACGCCAACCGGAGACGATGCCTCGATGCTCAAGAGGGAATAAGATATGGTGGAAGATTCTAACTCTCATTTTCGAGTCCAGTCGTCATGCCCGGTATCATGAGGCTGGGTACTAGGTCTCTTCCATCATCGGTAGATTAGCAACCAGCACTGCATTTGCTGCAGCTACTTCTTAACCTACAACGCCATCAACTTCATCTCCTTCTTCACCAACCTTGCCTTTACCACCAGCAACTGCTACATAATCTCCACCGGCCGTAATCACCCTAGAAGAGGATGTCCCTTTTCCCCAGTCCCAGTTCATGGAAATTTGGGGATAATTATTTTGCCCCGTCCGAAGATCCTCAAAGTAGGAGGAATGTCTCCCTCTCGGTTTCTACCAGATGCCACCTAATGTCCCGACCAGTGGAACTTGCTAATTATCTGAAGCCTCTGGCTTCAGAAAAAGATAGGAATAAAATACAATCTCTCTCGGGAGAGTATTTGTTGAACAATGCCATGCACAACGCAGTGGCGGTACAATCATTATTTCCTCTATTGTTTCTTCTATCGTTGTTATGGCAAGGTTATTAGTTTGTACTTCTGTTTTGCAGGTTAACTTCCTTGCTTCCGAGGGCCTTCAGAGATTGATTCTTGATATGGAGGAACTTACCTCCGAGCGGGATCAATTATTAGTCGAGCGAGATTAAATTGTTCCTCGTCTCCCGAAACTTGAAGCACGAACTGCTGAGGCCATTAAGTTGAAGGCTGGGTTGCAGCAGAGCGAGCAGGAGGTAATGACCCTCAGCCAAGAGGCCGCCCTGTTAAGGGTACAATTTGAAAAGGCTAGAGCAAAGTAGGTTGAGGTCCACAATGTCGTTCTTGCTACATCCGATCGCGAGGTTGTCTCTACTGAATGACTGAATAATTTGGAGGCAGCCTTTAAGAAGTTGTTGTTGCTTAAACAAAGTATGCCCGATTGGAAGAGAGGCATAAGAGTCATAGAGAGAAATAAAGTTTTCAACTCAACTGTCTGTGACCTCGATGTCAGCCTCCTGGCCCCTAGATGTGAGCGAGATAACCTTTCAACCGAGGTTGACCATTTTAAAGAAGAACTTCAGCTCCGAGCGGCTTCCCTCATTATGGAAAAAATATATTCTATGTATAGCATGAGGAGAAAAACCTTGGAAAAAGCCAAAGGGGGCGTCATTGACTTCGATGCCGAAATCGCTACGGCTCGTGAGCTGGAGTCAACTGCCCGAAGGGGTCTTCCGGTCCGACTTGGTGCTACCGACTCTTCTGGTTCCAGTTTTGAGTTCTCGAAAACTGAAAAAGAACCGGAAGATGATGATGGTGGAGGCCAAGATGGTGTGAAGGCCTGGATATTCAGCCGGTGGCGGATCCGCCTACTTCTCCCGGGGCACAGATGATTCTCTTCCTCCGGATTCCGGGGGTTCAGTAGTTTAGCTTTTCCTTTTTTTCTTCTTTTTCTTGCCTTTGTATTTTTTCTGCTTGGCACGTTTGCTGTGAAATAGAAGTATTTTTCTTTATTTAAGTATTGTGCAAGTGTTTCTCTTTGCGTACTTTTCGTTTAAGTATTTGCGCAAGTGTTTCTCTTTGCATTGAATTATGCAAGCTTTGGATGTATTTTTCCTCAAGAGCATTTGGGTTCTGGGCATAAACTCTTTCGGAATCAACCCATTACTGTGAGGGTTTCATAAGAGAGGGCCCTCTTATGTTTACGGTACTCTTGAAGAGGACGTCTCTTGTTCATTATGGCACTAGCATTAGAAGTACTTGTTTAACTTTCAAATGATTAATTCATCGATATGACAAAAAACAAGATAAAAATAAAATGACTTTACTTTATTACTTCCATTTTCAAAAGTACATAAGCATTCGTTGTGCTAACAAGAAATTGACATTACTTGTGGCTAACTTGTACAACTTGTTTCTACAGGGCTGGCCGCACAGTCCCCAGTCTCAATGATTCAACTTTGTTTTCGGGTTTTGTGTTCCCAATTGATATGGCAGTCATTGTTGTTGTATTCTCATATCATTCTTCCCTCCCAGTGTTCGAATGCGAATTTGAACACTAGAAGTTTTGCACGTTTGAAGATTCCACCAGTGAATGGTTAGATAATCTTCAGTTCAATAGCAAACTTCACTTCTCCTTAGGAAATTTTGCTATCGAGCCAAAGATTATCTAACAATCCCCCAGTAGCTTTCACTTGTGAATGGTCGGGTAATCTTTATCCGACAGCAAACTTTACTTTCCGGTAGGAACTTTGCTACCGAGCAAAAGACTATCTAACCGCTCTATAGAGGCTCGTTTCTTGCATGAATTGTCATTTAAAGGTCTTATTTAAGCTGACGAATCTTCCTTTGTAGTATGCTTTCTGTTGATGCCTCGTTCAAAACCTTTCCAGAAAAACCCAATTGGGACAAAAACTGGGCAAAGNGTCCGACAGCAAACTTTACTTCCCGGTAGGAACTTTGCTACCGAGCAAAAGACTATCTAAACTCTCTATAGAGGCTCGTTGCTTGCATGACTTGTCATTTAAAGGTCTTATTTATGCTGACAAATCTTCCTTTGTAGTATGCTTTCTGTTGATGCCTCGTTCAAAACCTTGCCAGAAAAACCCAATTGGGACAAAAACTGGGCAAAGGGAAAAAGAGTGAAGCACAAACTTTCAGTATAAGCGAGCCTCATCAGCAATAATATCTTTTGAGGTGTTCCACATTCTAGTTGCTCGGTAACTTTACTCCGTCTTGATTTTCCAATTCGTATGACCCTTTCCCGGTGATAGCTGAAACCCGGTATGGGCCTTCCCACATCGGACCCATCTTTCCTGCGTTGAGCTCTCAGGTGTTCTGAGTTACTTTCCTTAAAACCAAGTCTCCGATTTTGAAATAATGGTGGTTGGCTCTTCAATTGTAATATCTCTCCATTCTCTGCTTGTGATTTGCTATCCTTATATGCGCCAAGTGCCTGCGTTCATCCAGCAGCTCCAATTTGACCAATATTGCTTCATTGTTTGTTTCTTCGTCCGCCCGAAATTATCTCAAGATAGGTTCCCCTACTTCCACCAGGATCAAGTCTTCTGCTCTATATACAAAAGAGAAAGGAGTCTCCCCCGTGCTTGATTTAGCCGTTGTTCGATACGCCCATAGTACTCCTGGTAGCTCTTCGGGCCATTTACCTTTGGCTGCTTCCAATCTTTGTTTTGAGATTTTGAATAATCACCTTATTTGTTGATTTTGCTTTTGTGCTCAGGTGATACGGCGATGATGTAATCCTTTTGATTTTCAAGTCTTCGAGGATTTTTGTGACGTTTGCGCCTATAAATTGTGGCCCATTGTCGTAGGCTATCTCGTTTGGCATCCCGAATATGCAAATTATACTCTCCCACACGAAATCTACCACTTTGCGTTCGCCGATCTTCAGATATGGACCTGCTTCAACCCATTTAGAAAAATAGTCAGTTAAAATCAAAAGAAATCTTACCTTACCGAGTGTTGGTGGCAACAAACCGACTATATCCATCCCCCACTTCATGAACAGCTATGGCGATAAAACTGAGTGTAGTGGCTCTGCCGATTGATGTACCAAAGGTGCATGGCGTTGACATTTATCATATTGTTTAACATAAGCATTGGCGTCTTGTTCAATCCGGGGGCAGTAGTATCTTACCCTAATTAATTTTAACACTAAGGAATCCGCACCTAAGTGATTTTCATAGATCCCTTCGTGGACTTCTCACATAACATAGTTAGCTCGAAAGCTCCCAAACATCGAGCCAACGGACCTTGGAAAGATCTTCTATACAATTGACCTTCCTTGAAGTTGTATCGCGCTGCTTTAGTGCGCAGCGCCCGAGATGCCTTGGGATCTTCAAGCAATTTTTTATGCTCAAGATAATCTATGATCTCATTTCTCCAGTCTCAGACCAGGTTGGTCACATTTACTTCATAATAGCTATCTGCGTCCAATACTGAATGCATTTTCTTCTCTCGAGATATGTGTAATTGACCATTCCCTGAACCGTGCGAGCAGAGCCTGGACTTTCATGACATATTGCTGCATGCGTTCCTCTTTGGCTTCGAAGATCTCGTAGATCGGATTTACTACCAATTGGGAGCCGCATTTGATTTCTATGACCTCAGAGTCTAGTCCCCGGGCCATTTCAAGTCCTGCAATCAAAGCTTCATACTCAGCTTCATTGTTAATTAGATGAATGGTTCTTATGGCCTTCCTTAGGGTTTCTCCTGAGGGCATCGTTAACATTATGCCGAGCCCGGACCCCTTCACATTGGAAGCTCCGTCTGTGAATAAGGTCCAAATTCCCGATGTTGATTCTCACACCGTCACTGCTTATTTGGGAGCTAAAGGTAATAGTCCCGGACTGAAATCGGCCACGAAGTCGGCCAAAACTAGTGACTTAATCGTATCCCTAGGTTCATACTCTATGTCAAATTCACTTATTTCGACGGCCCACTTGGCCAGCCTACCTGAAAGTTCGGGTTTATGAAGAATATTCCGCGGGGGAAATGTGGTCACCACAGCTATCAGATGACATTAGAAATAAGGCCAAAGCTTTCGATCGGCGGCTACGAGAGCTAAGGCCAATTTTTTCATATATGGGTAACGAGTTTCTGCTACCGTTACAATTTTACTAACATAATAAACAGGAGATTGCGTATCTTCGTCCTCACGGACTAAAATGGCAATTACCACTACCTTCGAGACCGCTAAGTAGATCAGTAGTTGTTCGCCTTCCTTCAGTTTTAACAGTAGTAGAGGACTTGACAAATACCTTTTCAAATCTTTCAAAGCCTGTTGACATTTCAGAGTCCATTCGAAGTTGTTCTTCTTTTTTATGAGTAAAATGAAATGATGGCATTTTTTCGAAAATCGGGAAATGAATCTGCTTAACGTGGCCAGTCTTTCTATCAACCTTTGAACCTCTTTCATGCTTGATAGCTGGTCCAAGATATCTTCAATGGCTTTAATCTTATCGGGGTTGACCTCGACCCCTATTTGCGATACCAAGAAACCCAAGAACTTACCAGAGCTGACCCCGAACACACACTTCTCGAGGTTAAGCTTCATGATATGTTTTCTTAGGATGTCAAAGGTTTCTTACAAGTGTTTAAGATGATTACCTACGTTCAAAGATTTAACCCACATATCATCTATGTAAACTTCCATGATTTTCCCTATTTTTTTCTCGAATATTTTGTTTACAAGCCGTTGATAAGTGACTCTGGCGTTCTTTAGCTCGAAAGGCATCACATTATAACAATATGTGCCGAAATTCGTTATGAATGAAGTTTTTTCCTGAACCTCCGGGTTCATCTTGATTTGGTTGTACCCGGAGTAAGCATCGAGGAAGCTCATTAACTCGTGCTTGGCCGTCGCATCAATCATTTGATCAATGCTCGGCAATGGGAACGAGTCTTTCGGACAACCCCATTTAGATCCTTATAGTCTACGCACATGCAAAATTTATTCTTCTTCTTTGGAAATACTACTACGTTGGCTAGCCAGTTGATGACGTCCACAACACACCTCTATAGGAGATGTGATACGGCCATGTGCAATAATAGTACCCAACAAGAGTCGGGGTCAATTTCCACAGGGAGTTATGAGGGGTGTTAGGAGTATATATTTAAAACAAGCAAATGGGTTATCTAAGATTGCACTTGCACAACAAGATTTTGTTTACTATTTCTACTGTTACTCTAATGAATGCAAGCTAAATAAAATATATTATAGATAAATGTTTTTGAGGTTTTTCCAATTGGTTTAAAGGCCTAGTGTTGTAACTATAACCTAGGTTCTTGCCTAATGGGATAAAGATTTTTATACTTGTTTTGTTGATTGGGGTGTATTATAGCTCGCACCTCCATGTTGCCCACTCAATACCTCTCAGTTAGAGAGTGATTTTGCCCAATTTGGCTTTCTCAAGTCCAAATGGGTATCAACCAAAATAGTTGATAAGAGCTCAAGTCGGGTTCTTACTATCTCTAGTTTGAACCCTTTAATGAGGTTAATCAGTCTCTCAATTAACCCAACTCCTTGTTAGATAAATTATCCTAGACTAGGTCTCTCTTTCTCAAGTAGAGACTAAGTCAAATAGGGATGAATCAATATTTGTAAGCATTAATCTAAAATTGAAGCATGCACTATACTAAACAATCAACACCCAATCATAAACAAGCATAAAATTAATCACCATAAGATTTACACACTAGGGTTGGGTCACAACCCTAGTAAATATCTAACTACTCATAATGGGATTTGAAGAAAATAAAGATGAAAAGCTAATTAAACTCATAATGGAAGATTAAAATAATAAAATCTAATGTTACAATACTCAAATAAGCTAAAATTTCCTAAAATAGCAAAGAGAAACGGCTACAACAGCTTTCTATGTTCAAACTTGACCTAATTTTGTGAAACTCGTCTATTTATACAGGGCTAAAAATTACGGACAAAAATATCCCTCTGCAATCACACAATTCCATGTGCGGTCCGTAGATTTCTTCAGTTGGCGGGAAGGTGAGTTATGCGGCTACACATTTCTGGACTGCGGACGCGAGGCAATCTTCTGCGGCCGCATATTTCAGGATTGCGGCCGCGAGGCAATCTTCTGCGACCGCACAATTCTTATGCGTTCCGCACTTCACAGAGACTCCTGGACTTAGTCTTTTTGCATACTCTCTGATCTTTGACTCTTATGCCCCGTTCTGCGACTGCATAATTCATGTGCAGTCCGCACATTGCTGAAAGTCCTGTTGGGTATTTCTTCTTGGTTTGCGGTCGCAGATGGAATTTTGCGATCTGCAATTTCTTCTGCAGCCGCAAAATTCTTTCTGCAGACCTCACATTTGTGCTTCGGAACACTCCTTTTTGAGTTGGATTTCATCTTGGGAGACCAAACTTCTAGCATTCCTGCAATTTGCACAATTTCATTAGTTTCGGGAATACAATTCAATATTTTCAGACTAAAACAAAAGCTAAAAGGTGCTAATAAGCAGTCAAAATCTCCACTTATAAACTCCCCCAAACTTAAGTCTTTGCTTGTCCTCAAGAAATAAATTAGTTCCCATTTCCAAAAGTTAAGGGTCATTTCAGCGAGTCGGAGGTGAGCCATCCACACATCAGTTGGGATCAACAATTACCCACCATACGCATGTATTATCAACAAGGCAACAAGTTAAACATTCATGCACATATAGTTCGAATGTTACATTTGAGCTTCAAGAATCGACCCTACTCATCAAGGACTCTTGCTCTATCATGTAGGTCATGGTGAACTCCAAACTCTTCCTCCTCTACTTTCCATTTAGCACTCAATCCAAAGATTTATGAAAGGTTCACTCATCTCTCTCAAGAGAATGTCACAA